>CM051035.1:56278014-56550514 GCA_027627225.1 Congeria kusceri | reverse complement strand
TCACTTAAGTTCCATTTTTGTGTAGGTGAATGTATTTTAAAATGCATATAAATTAATGATTCCAATAACAATCAACCAAATAATAGTTCATAATAAGTTGATAATTAGTTGATAATTAGTGACCACCAAACAGAATTTCATTTACACATGGAATACAATGCTAAAGAAAAATGAATGTTTTAAGACTAAAGATAAGAATTCACCCCTGGTCCCATGACTATTCAAGTTCTCAATCTCAAACTAAGTCTCAACTTAAACTATTGACCTATGAGAAAGCGTGTTACATATGATCTTCGATTTTCATTGGTTAATATTTAAAGTTAAGTCCAAGATTAAGTTAACGAATGTTCGTAGAAATGAGGCCTGCACTTATGATGTCGTTCTTCTTAACATTGGGCCCTATGAGAGCGAAACATCTCAATCTCAAACTAAGTCTTAACATAGAATATTGACCAATGAAATCTGTTGTTACAATTCGGCTTTAAATTTAATTGGCTAATTTGTTATGTTTCAAAGAATAAAGTTTGGGATGGAACTTTCGCAGTTCGGCCAAGCGTCATGACGATCATGATTGCACTATAATTAGATTTGTCTTAATCTTAAAGAAAAGAATATAATATTTGCTATTACATTAATCGCTCCGTTAGTGCGATTACATCAAGAGCTGGTAATAACGACTCATTGTTTCGGCTGAGGGTGCAGTTAGTTAGCATAAGACTCGTCATTTTATTGCTCGTGTATTACAGCAGACGATTATTACGGTGAACATCTGGCGCCATCAGCTGTTAGGAAGCGGATCTGTCTACCGCTGAGCGCGCGCCAGGTGAAACGCCGTGAGAAATGAAAACAGAAGTGCACTGTCACTTTCAGTTGATTCGCAAAACGATGAGCTTACTGTGTAAGCGGTCATTACTGGAGAATATAATTAGTTATAATGACTGTCGACTTGTACAAGTAACAATATCGAACCAATATGACCACGATGAGCAATTTGAATAACGTTTTCAAGATAACAACTCAGCAATTATCACTAACTAACATTTAGCAATAAACGAAATGCATGGATAAAAGATATAGATCTATTCATATACATTTGATTGAGAACGCACATTATCTGTTACTGCGACAAATTAAATAATGCTGTTTTGCGATTCCTTAAATCTTAATAAGCTTTACTTATTCACCTCTCCGACATAATAATAGAAGTTGTCGGTTGTCGGTTTCATTATAGTCACTTAGTCCTGACACCATCGAGTTAATTATACTGTCTTACATTGGTTGATGTACACACATTTACAATGTAACGTAGTGGTTAAGTAGTGTCCGTAACTATACAATGTTTAAATTCCCACCTCCGAGATATTTAACGTAGTTTCCTTAAGTATAGGCATTTAAACAAACTCCTTCGAGATAACAATAGTAGTTTCCGTGACGTACACATTTGCACCTTCGATATAACGACAGTGGTATCCGGAGGTATATGCAGTTACACCCAAAATTCGAGGTGATGACAGACGTTTAGTCGGTTTCGGTTTAGTCGGTTTCACTATTTCGAGATAGTGATCGCAGTTACCGTGACAATAGCCGGTTTCATACTTTAAAGATAATGATAGTTGTTTTCCAAATAACCTGTTTCATACTTTCGAGATAATGACACTGGTTTCAGCGACTAGAACCGGGGTCATACTTTTGTGAAAATGACAGTGATTTCCGTGACTAGAACCGGTTTCATACTTTCGAGATAAGGACAGTGGTTTCCGTGATCATAAGCGGTTTCATACTTTCGAGATAAGGACAGTGGTTTCCGTGATCATAACCGGTTTCCTAAGTATAAACTGTTTCATACTTTTGAGATAATGATAGTGGTTTCCGTGGCGATAACTGGTTTTATTCTTTCTAGTAAATTAAGGTAGTTTCTGTGACAATAACCGGTTTCATACTTTCGAGATAATGAGAGTTGCTTCTTTGACAATAACCGGTTTTATACTTCCGATATAATGATAGTTGTTTCCGTGACAATTATCGGCTTCTTACTTCCGAGATTATGATAGTGGTCTCCGTTACTAAATGGTTTCGTTTTGTTGAGATAATTACAAATGTTACTGGTCCTTGATAGTCAAGATGATTTATTTTTCTGAAACATATTTCCCGAAACAAGCTATCAAAAGTGAATTCATGTTATTGATTGATTGAACTATTGAAGTAATAAACGATAGATAAACTGAAGTGGCAATTTAAACAATCGAGTACTGAGTAAATTAATATTGAGCATGAGTATTACGGGGTGTATATAGTTAAAAAAAAAACAAATGTCCGCGGAAAACCGAATAAACTGTACGGTCCTGTTTATTTGTTTCAGACAACAAACTCCCAGAAAACCGAAACCCAAAAATTCCGAACGCTGAACATACATTTGTAAATGTTGCAGATACTCGACAAGGTTAAGATATATTTGATTTCACAACGGACATTGTCAAACATATTCTAACATGATACTCGCTAATTTTTGCATAGACAAACAACAAAATTATCGTTGTTAAACTACCCAATAAACAAAGCAAAGAGAAGTTACGATTCTGAGCGGAGCATAGTAAAAAGTAGTTCCAATTACAATTACAAAAATATGTGTCAAATCATGTTAGAATCGAAATAATTTTCGCATTATCGTTGTTTATCGGCCAATAAATAACTCTTTGTCGCTCTGATGCGTGGCTTTTAAACAATGCCCTCGTGGTTTAATTCCTACGCTTCAGAACTCCAAATCGTTGTTATTTGGCCGATAAACAACGATAAATCGAAAATTATCGTTTAATTTTTATATATAAATATACGTAATAAGGGTATACTCAGAAATTGCAACTGAATACGTTGTGATCTCTGGATAAAAAGTGAAGACATATTTCACACATTTGTGATAACGGAAGCAACGAAAATAATTAGAAAGCAATTAGTGTCTAACTGCATCAACATTTATTAAATTCCAGTAAAAAGCATCAACAACGCACGAGCTCTTGAAATAAATTGCATTCGTTCAATGATTGGTGTTTTAATACCAATATTCCCCCTTACGATATGTCCAAAAAGAAGGTCTGGGGTCGTATTCCAGAAACATCTTAACTTTATCTTCAACTTTTCCCACTTAAGTTAAAAAATCAAAGTGCTAGAGTTTAAAGCTACCACTACAATTCTAAATCCCTTTTCACCAGAACAAACAGTTGGTAATACAACAGCTTATAGTTAATCTAAATATTGAGGATATAATGCTGTGACACAAAATAAAAAGTAAAATAAAATATTGAATTTAAGGATAAGTATAAAATATTACGTAAGATGTTTCTGGAATACGACCCCAGGAAAGTGCTAGCCACGTATTTAGAGTGCAGGTAATCTCATATGTTGCAGTTGCTATGGTGTTTTGACATAAAGATTGTTTTTATAATGTTTGCATGTTCAGATAACGACGTACAAAACGGTTCAGAAAAAAATACCGCAATGAAGGGGTAATCTTAACCGGGAACATAATTTTATGAAATCAAACAGAACAGCTGTTCTACTAGCATGAAAAATCAAAACGCTGTCAGCGTAGAAAGACTGTTGGCGACAGAAGAAACTAAAAGCAAGCATGTGAATTATGAGTGCCTTTTTGCTAAAAGGAAATATTTGTTGAATGAGGTTCAATTTCCCACTTTTAAACTTTATAATTTTGCTTCCAATTCAATAGTATACGACATCATAATGAAAACTAATATGTAAGTAACGAAAACATATTTTGTTTGAGCTAATTATCCTATGCAAACGGAATTATATACATGCCAGTTAACAAGTCAATCTGCAAGGGCCAGAATAACCAATAAAGCGTAGTAGTTAGGCGCACCGATTGTTAGTGCTTCTTAGCCAAAGATCATAAATACACATGTTTATTTATAGATCTTTGTTCGTAGCTCTTGATTGTCCATAGTACAGTTTAAAATTAATAAATTACAGTAATTTGTTGTCAAAATATTCAAAATGAGAATTGTTAGCAAGAAAAAATACTTTCGCTACTAGTCAAAAATAACCGATGTAGCGCATTAATTTGGTGGCCTTATTCCAGGACACTCCGGTAAAAAATTCGGTTACATACAAGTAAATAGCAAAAGTACGGATGTCATTACTTTAAAGTTATTTTGTTATAAATTGACCTTTTTACATACTGTAATAGTAAGAAAATCACACGATGAACACATGATAAAACATATTACATACATTATCTTAAATAATTAAAATGTAAGAAAACGAGTGTGAAATTTTGCTGTTTTGAAGAAGGACCCATTCTGGTTTCGATTTACTAACTAATAGCCTGCAAAGAAAAGAAGTAGTTTTCCACGATACCTGTTTTCGAAATTCCCCTCTTAATAGACCGTTGGCTTCCGCCAACAGTCCGATAAAACAAAATAAGGTAATTAACAGAATATGATGTTTTTGAGACAATTCGCCATAGACTTGATGAAATAAACGTCCCTTGATTTTACTTTCAGAAAGTGACATAGCAATTAAACTGTTTCAAATTAATACAACTTGATATTTGTTGACGTGACTCTACGGTATTACCAGTAAATACATCAATGCACTCGCAGTAATTCAAGACGCCATGCGCGTTACATAGAGGCAAGTCCCGCTCATAGGAACATGGGAAAGATTCGCTGATTTGTCTCCATGCGCGTTTCTAAATCTCATTGTGCAAGAATGTAAGGAATCCAATAACGCATTAAACCATCGTATTCTAGCACACCCGCATTTTCCGCAACTGATTTACGTCAAAAATCTATAATACAAATCCGCGGTTTGTGAACATTATAATAAATCAATAACTTTGGAAACATTTCAAGCAGACAATTGGCAAATCTTCCAACCTTCCTTCCTCGCTTGTTTCCGTGTCTCCTTTCATACTTCCTTCCTTTCCTTGTTTCCCTTTTCCTTGCTTTCTTCTATTCTTCCTTTTTGCTTCCTTTTTCATTGCTTCCGTTTTCCTTGCTTCCTTCCTTTCTTCTCTCCTAATTCTGTGCTTCCTTACTTTCTCTCTTCCTTCATTTATTTTATTTATTCCCTCCTACCTACCATCCTTCATTGCCTCCCACCTTTCTTCCCTCTGTGACTGCCTTCCACACCTTTCTTCCTACCCTCGCAACTCCTTCTATGACTGCCTTCTACACCTTCCCTCCCAACTTTCTTTCCACCCCCATAACGCCCTCTATGACTGCCTTCGACACCTTTTTTTCCTTGCCCGTAACTCCCTCTTTGACTGCCTTCTACACTTTTCTTTCCTTCCCCGTAACTCCCTCTATGGCTGCCTTGTACACATTTCTTCCCACCCCCGTAACTCCTTCTATGACTGCCTTCTACACCTTTACTCCAACTTTCTTCCCACCCCGTAACTCTTTCTGTGACTGCCTTCTACACCTTTCCTTCTTCCCACCACCGTAACTCCATTTATGACTGCCTTCTACACCTATCTTTCCTTCTCTGTAACTCCCTCTATGATAGCCTTCTACACCTTCCCTTCAACTTTCTTGCTACCCTTGTAACTCCATCTATGACTGCCTTCCACATATTCCCTCCAACTTTCTTCCCACCCCGTAACTCCCTCTATGACTGCCTTCTACACATTTCTTTCCTTCTCCGCAACTCCCTCTACGACTGCCTTCTACACATTTCTTTCCTTCCCCGCAACTCCCTCTATGACTACCTTCTACACCTTTCTTTCCATCTCCGTAACTCTCTCTATGACTGCCTTCTACACCTGTCCTCCCACCTCCGTAACTCCCTCTATGACTGCCTTCTACACCTTTCCTCCCACCCCCGTAACTCCCTCTATTTCTTGTACCTGTTCTCCTTCACATTTCCCCGCTTCCTTCATACACTTGTTTCTTTTCTTCCTTCCTCCCCAAACCCTATACCTCCATTCATCCTCTCTTTCTAATAACCCATAGTTAAACACTTCAAGAAATACATGTACTAAACTCTTTGTTAATTAATAGGTCTCTTATTTTGCTTCTATGGAGCGAAGCCAAATATTCATTTTCTATGAACTAAAAACAGACAAGTCAGAACAAAGATTGTGAACCGTGTGTAATTATTAGAAATAGTATAATATAAAGTGATTGTTTACTAACATAATTAAAAGATACGTGTAAAATGAAAGTATGGACAATCGTTTCGAATGAGATAGATAAGACTTAAAAGAATACGACTATATGTACATCATACTTGTTTTTACAACAGATTCTTTAAAACTCCGTGAGGTGTATTTACCAGCTTTAGCCGCCTGCTAATTTGGTCATGTATGATTTAATTTAATTCATTTTTGTATGATTGTATGATTCTATAACATGATTGCATGTGTATTTTTTGCATTGTGCCTTAGTCATATGTCGTTTTCGTATGTAAATGGCCTTGACGAATTTCCAAATCAATACTCGTAAAGTTGACGAATGGATGCGGGAATGAACACATGTATGAACGGACAAGCGAACGAACTAACAAACGATTGAATGTGTTTAAGTTAGTGGAACCCAGTGAGAGCGCGTAATCTACGACGACTTAATGTTAGTCGGACTAACATGCTTATAAAAAGGAACTAAAAACCCTTTGAAGCTTGAGTGAATGATCAATTAAAACTATTCACAAATTGATATAAAAAAAATGCAGAAACATACGAACTAAAGAACTAACGTCTGATTGAAGTAATTAACAACTTAAATAAGTTCTTACAAACTATCAACTTACCATAATGAACGCTGAAATTTATCCCAAAAATCACTGAAAGACTAAAAGGAGTAACACGGGAACACGGCAATCTACGAACAATCGTGAGCAACAGTGTTTGCTCGAGGTGTGTTAAGAACCTCTCACAAAATGTAAATGGTGCACGGATTGTCGAGGTTCGGGGTTTTATCGCTTTCACTTTTCCTCCACAAACGTCTCGTGCATGCTTACCTGTCGATCAGTCTACTTTTCCTCTGCTGAAGCTGTCTGGGATGGAAACGCGGACTGTAGAAATGTTCATAGCTGTATACATGCTGCTGGATTTGTAGAAAGGCAGTTTTGAAAATGTGTTACTAAAAACCGCTTACTTAAAGTCCCTGTATGCTTTAATAATGTGCACATATTACTACTAAGATTTTTTTGTTCAACTTACGGTGCTTTTATACCACTAAAATATTACATCTAAGTATACCCCCCCCCCCCAACACACACACAAGACCACGCTGTTACTGCCATTTTACACAAAGTGCTTTTAATCATAAGTACCAGTATCTGGTCGGAAGACTCAATAACAAAGAACAATAGGTCATTGTTTTGGCCCTAGGGAGAAAGCGGTATTGTGGCTTATCAGTTCAACGATGTAGCAACGACGTTATTTGGATGGATGATTCAACGGTCTGTGGTTAAAATGGGATGGATACATGATTGAGATTAGCAAACAGATGGGACTTAAGTTGAGATTTAGAATACAATTAATTATGGGAAATAAAAATGAAATTGACAGTAGAATTGGGATTAGCAGAAATATTCTTAATACGATAAATTTGCAAATGGGTAAACACGACATTTCAGTTAAATGGAAACATGCTATTTTAATGCAATTTGGGTAACATTTGATTCCAGCATAATGAAATGAGATGTGATTTTAGAAAAGAAATCGATTTGAAAGGACTAGAAACACCGGTTATATAAATGGAATGGGTGAAATTCAGTTAACTATGATGCTAGACATCTGTCTAACATTCTTATTAGACTTTATAAAGTCAAATACCTCTATAGGTTTGCTTACAGGTATGGTCATGCTTGATTCACAGAAGGCATTCGACACATTGGATCACGAGATTCTTTGTGGTAAACTAGGTCTAATGGGTTTTAAATCTGTCCCCTGGTTTAAGCCAAGTTGTTAACATAGATGAACACATTCTAAACCTAATACTGTTGCCTGTGGCGTGCCCCAAGGAAGTATTTTAGGACCAGTGCTCTTGTTAGACTGTTGGCGCAAGCCAACAGGATTTAGAAGTTGTATTCAGAAATCGGTCTGGAGGGAACTACTTCTTTACTCTTCAGGCTATGCGTCAGTAAATCGATATATTACTGCGCTTCGCTCGCGGAGCAGTGAGGCTCCCTGTTATCGATGCTACTTTCTATGAATAGATGACTAGAAATAGATCCGACTTAAACAGTAATAAACACTAATAATAATCCAGTTAGTCCACATCTACACGTTAATTCGTGTTATGTCTATTCACATAGGTATGATAGCGTTATCTGTTTGTGCTGTTTACTGGTTTACAGTGTATATATTACATCATATTGCGTATGTTTAACAACCGTGTATTGACTTGGTACATATAGCGGAGCATGTGTAACCACTCGATTGACGATTGCTTTTGTTTTTGAAGTATACATAAGAGTTGTGGAAAAAGCACTGTACTTCCAAAGAGAGTTTTGAATGTATTTTACTAATTTAACTAAATCGGTATTTACAGAGCATAGCGCTTGTGATAAAAAGCACTGACCATGGATTCGAGATTATACGATTCATCGACTATTTGTATATTGACTTGTATGCATAAAACTCTGTTTGCTTTTTAAATAGTTTGCACAAAAAATATTCCCCCCCCCCCCCCACCACCACGAATAGCAACAAAATAATGATGAGAATTTCGTAGATAAATAGCATTGAATTAGACGCGCGCTATATAAGTTTTAATGCGCAAAATACCAAATCTCATTAAAACCATCTCCTGTCTGACGCTACTATATTACCCGCTGACTGGATCTGATGACTTTGCATTAGGGGTCACGTTCAGACGACCTTTTCATGAGCCAATCAAAATGTTGCCTTCAAAATTTTGTGGTATAGCTTCATATATAAACCACAAAAACTATGCACGAAATTAACGTGAACTTTGGATGTTTACTCTCCTAAGGTACCACTATATCCATTGTTATCCACGTGAAAATTAACTGTAAATGATTTATTCCCGAGGAACAGATGGAAATGCATCACCTTTTCAAAAACCGTGGCCAAACTTTGCTGTGCAAAAAGCAATTTCATTGGGCGCAGCAGTGCTGATATTTTATATTTTTACGGTGTCTTCAGATCCTAACAACGTTAGGATTTGATTTTAATGAGATTGGTCAAATACCATGTTATACCAATGTATTTAAGTAGAGTGTATAGTTTCGATATTTGTTACGTAGAAATGATATAAATGACAGGTAACTTACTTCATTAAATGTTCCATGTGATCAAAATCCTCTCAAAACTCATTTGCTTTTAGTTTCTTTTCTCGCCAACAGTCTTTCTGCGCTGTCCGCGTGTGGTTATGTTATAATAATGACATGGTTACGAGTATTGACAATAATGGTAAACTAATCCTTTCTGCTGGCGACAGCACAATTCTTTTTTTCTCCCGACTTCATTTCTTATAAACTTTGTATGGTTTTAGAAAATTGTTCTGACTGGCTTGTCGATAATAAGTTATCGTTACATCTGGGGAAGACAGAATGCATACTTTGTGGTGCAAAGACAAAGTTACGCAAACATGAAGACTTCTCAATTTCATATAATGGTCATGTGATCAAGGGTACAAATCTGGTTAAATACCTAGGCCTTCAAACTGACAAACTTCTGTCCGATGTTACAGTGGCTAATAACATCATATTGCACCGTTCCTATATATTTTCCAACATGTTAGAGGGACTAAAAGCAGTTTATTGGCAGCATTTTGTCAGTTACTGAATATTTCCGCCCCCCTCTAACTAAAAATCCCTTATCAGCGCCTGCTTTAAAGGCTATATCTATAGCCCTAGAACTTATATTGCATTTAAAGACTTCCAGGATTGATTTTATTTTATGTATGAGTTAAACAATTAAGAATGAACCATAAGCACAAGATATACCTTAGGAATAGCCCTGCTTATCAACGAGAGAATTTCACACTCTGTAAAGAGGCTGACATTCGCTTCTGTTGTTATAACTTTATTTTACCGCATACTGTAATACTTTCATCAAACAAATTTTTTATTTTATTTGCATAAAAGAATGGAATGCTCTCCCAGAGAAATTCTGAAATAGAACATATCCTCAGTAAGAATTTCTTTACGATATATTTTTAATGCTGTCATTTCATGTTCATGCATAATCTAACACATGTCAGTATTTAGTAGAAACGGAATATTTCGTGAATTATTGTTGGAAACAAGTCCACCCGGCCAAAAGTTAAACCGGCCTCAACAAATGTCAAACCGGCCACAAAACAGCCAAACCGGCCTCACTCTGCGAGAAATACAGTTAAACTTGCCACAAAAAGTCCAAACCGGCAACAAAATTCAACAGCAATGCAAATTAAGGTTTGTGCATAGTAAGGCATACATGCCATACGTCCCGGTCTCGCCGGGATTGTCCCGCTTTCGCGAGTTTTGTCCTGGCATCCCGCTCAGATGCATTTTGTCCCGGTCAATCACAAAAATCGATGTTAGTGTGCAATAAAAGTTGCATTGGTCCAACAATTAGCTTCTTATCGTTAATCCCTTAATTGGTCCCTATGACAACAATGCCCGCTAGCCGCGCGTCAAAGAGGAGCAGTATTGATAACCCAAACAGCGTAGTATTGTCACGCTTTCGCGCGATGGTTTTCATATAATACAGAACAGACAGATCAGAACAAATGTTTTATTAACTTAAGCATATTACAGCTCATCGTTATTTTACACAATCAAATGAAACAGACATGTGTGAAGAAAAAAACACACAAAAATATCAACATATTCTATCAAAATACATAATCAATTACAATGAATTAGTGGTTTAATATGATATACTAGTAGGTAAAAGTAAAAGTAAAAGTGTGTGTGTGTGTGTTTGTGTGCGTGCGTGCGTGCGTGCGTGCGTGCGTGCGTGCGTGTGTGTGAGAGTGCTTCATGAATATCTATTGTACTGATAGGGAATGTAGTTATATGTATTGGAAAGTTCAGCGGTAACAGGCCATGTTTACAATTTACAATCATTGTATACTTAATTATAACTGGTAATATATGGCATTAACAAAAAATTAACTGAGAAGAAACATATTGTTATCTCTTTTTTTTTAAAGCATGTTATACAATAAATAGCTAACTGTCTGAGCGTTGTTTTATTACTGCTATTTAAAAGTTAAAAAAATATTTGTTTCTTTCTTCTAAATAATGCGGACATACTACTATAAAGTGGTACTCATCTTCTATATCGTAAAGGTTACATAAAATACATTTACGTTCATTTCTGTTTATGTTATAATGTCTGCCAGTTTCAATCAACAATTTATGAGATGACAGGCGTACTTTTGCTATGTTATTCCTATGTTTTTTGTAATTAATAACATCCAGATATAACGACCTTTCAAATACAGGTTTAAGTTCTTTGTATACGTGTAAAGATGGTGAAGAATCAACATAACTCTCCATTATGATATGTAATGATCTCTCAGTCTATTCTTTAACAAAGGAATAAAGTGATCAATATTAACAGATTCAGGGAATAACCATACATCTGTAAATCCTGCATGATTCAAAATATCACGAACTTTTGAGGACCAATTAACAGTGTTATTTCTTGTATCAAGTTCTAATCTTTGCATATTAATGACAGCATTAAGAATACAATTTCCTTGTTTATTTTGATGTAGTTTCAAAAATATTTAACAATTCTTAAGTATCTACCAATACATAAAGGAAATCTACCGACTTCAGCGTATAATGACAATGATTTTGTTGACAATTTAACATTTAATAACCTTTTACAGAATTTTCTGTGAACACGTTCAATATTGGTAGCTGCAATGAAACCCCATACTTCGCAGTTATAATTCAAAATTGACAAAACATATGAATCAAACAACTTAAACATAATATTAATTGGAATTTCCATGTCTTTCGTTATACAAATAATGAGTTCATTGCTCTTGTGGCTTTACCATATAATGTATTTGTGGCAGGAAAAAATGACCCGCCACTAGACAAAACAACACCTATATAGTTATAATTGCTCACTATTTCAATATCTTTCCATTTGTATGTCCATTTGTAATTTTTGTTTAGCACACCACCTTTTCGGAAAACCATGATTTTTGTTTTATCAATATTTACCGTTAAATTCCATTTATCACAATATGTTGCTAGATTATTCAATGATTCCTGCAGCCCTTCTTTAGTTTCTGAGAAAATAACAGCATCGTCCGCGAATAGGAGTAGATAAATAAATAATTGATCTAGCGTTATTCCGGCGTTTAATCCGTTTTGTAGATTAAATTCTATATCATTCACGAATAGCGAAAACATGATCGGCGAAGTTATCTCCTCTTGTAATAAACCGACATTACTACTAAAAAGGTCCCAAAGTGAGCCCATGTGTTTAACTTGAAGTTTGACCTCATTATGCATAGACTGAATGAGAGATAATAACTTGCCATCAACGCCTGATCGAATCATTTTTGCACCATAACTGTCCCCGATTGATGACGTCATAGGCCTTCCGGTAATCGACGTAGCAACAGAAGAGTTTATTTTTATTATGTAGCTGTTTCTCAATTAAAGCATTAAGAATAAAAATTGCGTCGACAGTACTACAGTTGGGTTTAAAACCGAATTGAGCATCTGTTAAAATATCATATGTTTCCGCCCAAGATTTTAAGCGTTCGTTTATCACTCCTGTAAATAATTTCGCAAAAAACTTATCAACGTTATACCCTTATAATTATTAGGGTCGGAACTATCTCCTCGTTTATATAGTGGCACAATCACTCCATGAGACGTTAAACCGAGGTGCAGTGTACTAGGTGCTTCACACCGGGCACTAAAAGACCCAGGATCGTCTCTGAACGGGGCGTCTCATGTATCTTGCACTATCCCTCGTAACCCAACTAACAAGTCTTCTGGGGGCGATGGCCATATGGGAGAGAATCCCGGTGCACTCGATAAAAATGTACCACACACACACACCAGATGACCAGCTTTTGGGAAATTGTTTTGTATCCAAAATGTATTTAAATAATATTTCTAACGGCTTGGCTATTATATGAACTGTTTCTTTAAAGTATTCATAAACAATATTATCATGTGAAGCCGCCTTATTATTATTAAGGCGTCTGGTTGCTTTTGTAATTTCTTCTATTGAAATAGGTTTGTCGAGATCGGGATAAGAGCTAGCTTGGTTTTCTAGATTGTCAAACTGCCGTAAAAAAAACCTCACTGTCATCGTTGTTTACGTTGACGTCAGCCTAAGAAGCTAAAGCATTGAAATATTCGTAAAATTCTGGTAGCGATATATTTTCCGTGATACGTGGTCGCTGATTGCTGTTAGTCATCACGTGGAGGGTGTATACAATAACTTATGTCATAGATCAATACTGACCTATCTGAACGACAATTATACGGAATCCGGTTAGTGCCATGTGGAATATCGTGCCTCTTACGGCGAAGGCGAGACACGAGAATTGCGCGAAACACGAAGCGAGACACGATATTCCCCCGAGACACGAAGCGAGGCACGATATTGTAACACGAGATCTCGCACTGGCGCAGTAGCCCATACCACGATATCTCGTGGCAAAATATCGTGTCTCGCTTCGTGTTTCGCGCAATTCTCGTGTCTCCCTTCGTGTCTCGCGGTAAAATATCGTGCCTCGCTTTGTGTCTCGCGCAATTCTCGTGCCTCGCGTTCAAAGGTCGAGACACGAGACACGAAGCGATACACGATATTCGGGCAAGACGCGAAGCGAGGCACGATATTATATCGTTCCAATTACGCCCGAATCTCGAGTATCGCGGTGGATTTTTCAAACCACGATACAGGAAACACGAAGCGAGACGCGAGAATCCGAAGACATGCGAAGCGAGGCACGATATTGTATCGTTTAAATATCGCTCGAGTATCGAATCTCGCGTCTACCGGTGCACCAGGAATTAATCACGTTGTAGTTGTTTGATATTATTTTGTAAAAATATTATGATGATGATGATGATGTTGTTGTTGTTGATGATGATAATTATTATGATGATAATGATGATAAGTAACACCGAAGTTGAGTTGACACCAAAGTGCGTTGCTACATAGGACAATAGGGCAATGCACCTATCTGCTTTAGTGCATGATGCAACCCCACGTCGTGTTCACCTACTTTCAGTGTGTGAAAGTTAATTTGAAGAAGGCCTTTAGTACACAACTATATAATAACGCAACAGAAGTAATTGCAGCCGCAGTTTCCTCAAGACGGATGGGCGGACGGACGGACAGACAGACAAAGAGACAGTCTGACAGACAGACAGACCGTTCCTTCTACAGCAACAGGCTTTTCATAAAAATAAACAATAAGCATAAATAAAACGTAGTCATCATTATAGTTCAAACAGAAACGGTTATCAAATCGAGTAGAAATAGCCACAAAGCAGCAATATCATCCAGGCGAATGGGTGGACTGACGGACAAAGAGGCAGACAAACAGGCAGGCAGACAGACAGACAGTGGGCCGTCATGGACTGGGGCGTCATGGTCTGGGCCGTCAACGACTGGGCCGTCCTGACCCGCATTCGTTCGTTAGAAAAACGAGTGTTTCCCTGCTTTGCTTCCCTGCTTTCGAACCGCGAGACTCGATATTCGGGCGATATTTGAACGATACAATATCATGCCTCGCTTCGTGTGTCGCCCGATTCTCGTGTCTCGCTTCGCGTTTCGAGTATCGTGGTTTGAAAATCTACCGCGATACTCGAGATTCGGGCGTAATTGGAACGATATAATATCGTGCCTCGCTTCGTGTCTCGCCTGAATATCGTGTATCGCTTCGTATCTCGCTTCGCATCTCGTGATATTTTACCGCGAGACACGAGAATTGCGCGAAACACGAAGCGAGACACGATATTTTGCCGCGATATATCGTGGTATGGGATACTACGACAGTGCGAGATCTCGTGTTACAATATCGTGCCTCGCTTCGTGTCTCGCGGGAATATCGTGTCTGGCTTCGTGTTTCGCGCAATCCTCGTGTCTCGCCCTCGCCGTAAGAGGCACGATATTTCATATGGCACTTACCGGATTCCGTACAATTACGATTCGGCTGTTTTGTTTTTATCGTTTAAGGGGAAATGTTAACTGTTCAAGGGGAAATGTTAACTGCATATGTCCGCCATACAGATACCTAATGTTAATGTTATGCGCTACGAAACTTTTATTCAAAAGTAAAGATCTCACAGTTCTCTGCACTACAAGTTTTTATATGGCAGTCAATACACCCACGCTTTCCGAATCCCGGACATCGGTTCTAACGGACATAGGTTCCTATGCTATTTTTTTTATGGGCGGACATTGGTTCACAGTAAAAAAAAAAAAAATTGTTTAAAATCACTTTCAACATGGAACTTATCACGAACAAACGCGGTCAGTTAGTCCTGTGCTTCGAAGGTCACTTCTACGACAAGAAACTCACCTCGAAGTCAACAATACGCTGGCAATGCAGTAAAAGTCGCTCCGAATCCGGCAAGGATTATTTCATTACAGACGTCAGTGTAAGTCAGTGTAAGTCAATTTATATAATGTTTCAATAAAAGACTATAGTAGAAGACAAAGGTTACAGTAGAAGATGAAAAAGTACTTCATTTAAAAACGCAGTTATGGTATTATTATACATAGAAAACTCGTGCACGAGATTCATTTTAGCAATAAAGCCTGCAATAAAAAATAAGATAATGTCAAACAATATGTCTATATAAAAATGTAAAAATGCGAATAGTACCATTTAATGATTGTTAGTTCCTTTAATTTTAGTTTTTAGTATCTTGGAATGTTAGCCTCCGTTGAACAAAAAAAGCCGTTAAAAACACACGGCGTTAATAATGACTCCTCTTAAAACTACTGAGTGAAACAGTGTTACAGCCAATTACGATGGCTCGTAAATTTGATGTGACGCCGATCTGAAAGCGTGAAACACGCTTAGCACGTGGTTGGTGTCAAAGCATGAACTGATACTTAGTCTAGTGATACTACTTAATAAAACTATAGAATAGTTGTAATATTAATTTTTCCCGAAAAATTAAATGTTTTCCAAGTATAGTTTCAATGCATCGTTCAAAAGTAAAAATGTGTCAAAACGCCTTCTTTTATTTTATTTCTTGACTTTAGATCACACATGTGAACAGCGCCAAGCCTCACTGCCTTGAAGCAGACCCCTTCATGATAGAGGCGAAGAAGCTCCGCTCCGAAATCATGGATGCGGCGCACGCGAACAGGGGTCAGCCCGAGCTATATATACATCACGCATGATTATCTTCGATACGATTATATGTAGATGTAAATTTGCTTGTTGGTGCGCGGGTATTCCTTCTGTGTGTGTTTATGCATGTTATATATAGATAACATTTATAAAAACGATGAAATAAATACATATCGACTACATACGCTGTTCTTATGTTTATTTTTATTCCAATATCTGCATAATGGCTTAATATCGGCGATATTATATACAAATGACCGTCGTCTCATATTAATTATTACATAGCAACGAATATCCGGGGTGACAAAATAATGCATGAACGAATGTCCGGGCTGCCAAAATAGTGTAGGAACGATTGTTCGGGCTATCAAAATAATGTAGGAACGAGTGTCCGGGATGTCATAACCATGTAGGAACCAATGTCCACCTATATAAAAAATAGCGTGGGAACTAATGTCCGTAGGAACCGATGTCCGGGATTCGTGTCCCGTTTTGGCCTGAAAAAATTATGGCACGTATGAATAAGGTGTGATCAGAAAATATTTTAAATATGTACAGGTAATTGATTTTTATAATAAGGATCTGTGTTATAATCGTTTGTCCTTCGTTTGCAGAAGTGAAAATAACTCAGTTCATGAAAAAATGACATGAGTACAGGGACAAAATACATATTGTGAACAGTTACGAGGCTATCGATTACAATATACAACAATAGATAGTTAAATTGTATGGTATGTTCATCTGTTAACAGCATTACAGTTAATTAATAACTAATATCCCGATAAGCATTTGGTGTAAGTATAAAAAAATAACAAAATCAATGTTAAATTGAAATTACTACGTTTAATATTTGCTTTTGGGCATTTGAGTACTTGGTGTTTAAAACAAAAAGACACGATAAATTATTCAAATAGATTAGTAAAAGCAAACAAATATTTTACTGACATAATAATTAAACATAAGATTCGAATTACACATAAGATTGCCATTATCAGAAAACTCACGATGTTATGACACCTTAACACCTTGATGTCTGGTGTACTGATATACGCTTATCGTTATCTCTTGTGGACACTGACGCGGTGTTTTTTTTACGGTCCCAAAGCAGTAGATCTGGAGCCAGATGTACTAACACAATACTGTATTGATATTGATCCCTTCAGTTAATGACTAATTTAGTTCCACATCACCAACATATATTTTTAACTACTACAACAACAATAACAATCATAATTTATTGATTGTTCACATTATGGGAGACAACTAAGTCCGGACGAAACTAGTATGGCAAGAAGGGAATAACAAAAACCGTGTTGAGATTGATAAAGGGCATTTATTAAAAATGCCATAAAATATAATGTGTGCATTTTCAACCTAAAAATGCACTAAACTGGCAAAATGTACATACATATAAAACACAGCATATAAAACAATGTATGTACATAAATGTATCATAAACAAACATACAAAATCACAACACGTAAAGTTATAGTTATGGCCAGAATGCCATAATGGGCGAAAATAAACCGCCATGTCCTGTAAAGATTTATATATGAAAGTAAAGTGGTGGAGGTATGGGAGGAGGTGGTTTTTATGCGAAAAATAGGCGAGGCAACTGCCCACGCCAAAATAATATTGATAAGAATGTCCAAACGTTCTGATTGGTTTAACATATCACCTGACTAGTTTGTTTAATCTGATTGGCCAAGGATCAAAGATACAAGGTTACATACAACTAGGAACGAAAATCAATGTCAATCTGAAAATGACATAAAAAACTTTATGTGTGCATAAACTTGGTTTTATGTATTGTTCACATTATGGGAGACAACTAAGTCCGGACGAAACTAGTATGGCAAGAAGGGAATAACAAAAACCGTGTTGAGATTGATAAAGGGCATTTATTAAAAATGCCATAAAATATAATGTGTGCATTTTCAACCTAAAAATGCACTAAACTGGCAAAATGTACATACATATAAAACACAGCATATAAAACAATGTATGTACATAAATGTATCATAAACAAACATACAAAATCACAACACGTAAAGTTATAGTTATGGCCAGAATGCCATAATGGGCGAAAATAAACCGCCACAATGGGGAACCCATCCGCCCATTGAGAACGGACTGAGACTAGCACGGACTGAGACTAGCATATTATGAATGTTACATATAAAATAACCTTATGCAAAAGTTAATAATTATGCATACATATTAAACGTAACGGAGTGAGACTGGCCAATACATTTCTGTACACACAAATGTAAAGTAGTATAGAAGGGATAAATATGGAGCTGCTGCCTTAAACCGTCAGCTCAGTGTGAAGTGAAGAAGTATATAGACGTGATAAATGCAAAGCGGCTGCCTTAAACCGCCGGCTTTGTGCAAGGTGCAGTTTGAAATTGTTAGGAAAGGAGCTGCTGCCTTAAACCGTCAGCCCCAAACCTGACAAACTGAAGCAACCTGACTTATATAGGTAGTGCACGAGGACGAATGTATTTTAAGTATGCCTGTGACTTCCAACGACCCAATTGTTGAATGTTTGATGGGGAAAGATGGTTGTTGTGTGCATGAGTTGCACCCCCAATACGAAAAGAGTGACTTGTGAAGTGAACAGGGTCAAGGTTTGATGCTATGACACACCTGTGTAATAGAGACCTGAAGAATGAGGTTGAAACAGCCTCACCGTTGTTTAAACGGAAAAGTGGGCCTGGGTACTCTGGGGTGATGCGTAAATAACGTAACAGAGCACGCACGGGGCATAGCTGTTTACATGTTTGCCGGGATAATGGTATAATTGATGTGCGACCCTGTGAATGTTTATAGTTACAAATGGTGACAGATACTCCCGATATAATCGAGCCCTGATAATTAAAGGAAATGTTCTTGCGCTGAATAACATTCATAAAGCCTGTGGCAGAAACAGCTAGTTCGCCTAAGCGAAACAAACCAAAGAATGCAAACAAAAACATAGAATGAATGAGAACCCGGGTGTACTTGTCGGTAACCAAAGTACGAAGGTGAGACAGAAGTAACTGTATGTGGTCTAGTGTAAACGGATGTCGCTTGTCCGCCGGTTTATTGCGTCTGATGCTATGAAGCAATTTTTTTATGACGAACGAGTCTGAAGGATTGGGCACACCCTTGAGTTTGTGAACATATGTGATGGCAGAAATATAGGAAGTAATAGTCGTTGCTTGTAACTGACGGGCATGACATATGGCAATAAACTGAGCCAAATGTTCCGTGGATACAGGCCATAAAGGCTCCGAAGGGTAGTGTGTCCAGTGAAAATTTTGGTAGTGCTGAAGAGCATTTTTATAACTCGACTTAGTGGATGGAGCAAGCGATGAATCCAAAAGATTGTAAACCAGTTGATTCAGTTGAGCTGTAGAAGATGCTCCGGGATGGGTGTGGGAACCTTGTCCATGTGAGGAGCAGAGGCTTGAAATTTTTCTATCTGTGAACGAGAAAGAAGGTCGGGTAAAACATTTTGTCGACCGGGAATATGTTCGGCATTTATAAGTATGTTAAATGTCATGCTTGCCAAAACCAAGCGACGTACAAGAGACATTATACTAGGTACTTTGCAAGTTTGACGATTTATAATATGCACCACTGCTGCGTTGTCTGTGTGCAGGATAATGCAATTGTCACGTAATTGTCCACCCCATATTTCCATTGCTAAAACAATAGGGAAGAGTTCCTTGAATGTGATGTCATATGGTAACCAATGGTCAGACCATGTACCCGAAAACCAATGAGATTTAAACACAGCCCCAAACCCAAGTGATCCAGATGCATCAGTGTGCAGGTGCAATGTGTCTGACGACAACCAACGGTGCTGCCTTAAAAGATTTTTTCCATTAAAATGTTCAACAAAAAGCTGCCAGGCACGTAAATCTTTTCGGCTTTCCATATTGAGTGTAATGTAGTGTGTAGGGTGTGTAACCTTTTTGGTAAGATCTGTGAGGCGACGGAGGAAACTGCGACCTGGAGTTACCACCTGGCAGCAAAAATTTAGTAATCCTAAGAGAGATTGTAAGTCCTTCAGAGTGACTTTTCTAGACCTAGCAGTGTGTGCGAGAAGTTCCCTGAGTTTAATTAGCTTGTCATCAGGGAGGCGAGCTTCCATTTTCAGAGAGTCTAATTCTAAACCCATGAAAATTATGATGTGGCATTTTCAGTTTTCTCAGACTTAATGGGAACTCCAATGTTATTGCAGAAATCCAGAAATTTTTGTAAATTGGATTGGCAGATAGAAGAGTTAGCGGGACCCAGAAAAAGGAAATCATCAAGGATATGTAACATGTGTTTAATTCCTAGATAGTTTTGAGATATATACTGGAGACCCGAGCTAAATCTTTCAAAAATAGCGCAAGAGGAAGATGCTCCCATAGGCAGGCACTTGTCATAATAAAATTTATCCTGGAATGTAAAACCTAAAAGGTGGTAATCGGCCGGATTGATCGGGATAAGACGGAAAGCAGAATCAATGTCAGTTTTGCTGAAAAGTGAGCCCTGGCCTAGAATCAAAAGGTGGTCTACAGCATCATCAAAGGAAGAGTAAGTAACTGTGGCCAGGGACGGTTCAATAAAATCATTTATAGAATTACCTTTAGGGTAACTGAGGTGATGGATTAAGCGGTATTGGCCCTGTGTTTTCTTGGGAACCAGACCTATGGGACTGACATGTAGATTTGCAAAAGGGGGTGTTTGGAATGGTCCCGCTATACGACCATTGTGAAGTTCATGATCTAGTTTTTGGGACACTAAAAGAGGGTATTCGTTACAGGATTGTAAGTTAGGGGAGGTAGTTGCCACCCGAGGGCCCAAATAACCCAGATCAAAACCATTTGAAAAACCGTTGACGAGGTAGGTTGACCAGCAATAGCCTGCAAGATATGGTGCTAAGGATGAGATTTGAATGGGTGTGACCACGTTACTTGGAAGACTTCGGACCTGTTGGTTTTTGTTTGGTATTGAGGGACTGAGCGGCCTGTTCCTGGCTGGAGAAGGTGCAGTTGAAGGCAGTGTGGGACCCACGACAGAAACCGCAGACATGAGGGTGGGAGCAGTTGGGAGCCCGACAGTTGGTGGGCTTGTTATAGGTCCAGCAGGTGTTGTCCAAGAAGCGTTTGTAACGGTTGGGAGAAGAGAAAGGTCTGACTGAGGGGCGTTGGGGACGAAAAGACTGGGGACCAGTTGCAGAGGTTGAAGCCATTAACCAAAATTCTGTGTGAATTCTGTCCCAAGGCAGAGGGACAGAAGACCGAAGCATCCTAAACTGCGAATCGTATTGGAGGAAAGCAGGCCCAGGACGGCGATTCGCTAAGTCGCGAACAATCTCCATGTATTTCAAAAGCTGTTGAGTTTCTGCAGGGTACTTGTATGTGTAGATAGAGGTGAAGCGGATGAAGGCAGAGGTCCACGCTTCGACAGACGTTAGTTTGAAAGAGCGAGAAGAAGGTGCAATAGAGATATTGGAGTGCTTATCCATTTGAAGGGTGTACTGAGGTGGCTGTGCAGAAGAGTTAGAAGGAAGCAGAGA
The DNA here is from genome assembly GCA_027627225.1 of Congeria kusceri. Lineage (NCBI taxonomy): Eukaryota > Metazoa > Mollusca > Bivalvia > Myida > Dreissenidae > Congeria > Congeria kusceri. The sequence continues at coordinate 56,528,686 of CM051035.1, read as the reverse complement.
TGACAGATCGATGTATTTTCCTTTCCAAATGTCGGTGCAAACCGATTTCTTAATTTGGGCGATAATCGGCGTGCTGATGGGCTCCGTGAACAGGACGTTGTTACCTGGCATCAAATTAAACTCATGTTGATTGAGAAGCCCCTGGAAGGATGTTGGGGGGCTGTCTTCGTCATCGGAGGACGAGTCATCGAGAAAGAGTGGAGGCACTGGCTGTGGAAAGGCCTGGACAGTATGTGGTCGAGTTGGAAATGCATCAGGGAGCGGTGCCAGCGGAGGTGCAGATAGCACTGGTTCCGTCATCGAAATGGTAGCCGCAGCATTGCTGTGAGTGGTTACGACAAACTGGGCTGCATCCAGCGTGGGTCAAGTGACCTCAGGTGTAGAAGGGCCGTCTCTGGAGGAGCGGGATTTCTGCAGGGTGGATTGAGCCTGGCAGCAATCGCAAGATTGGTTGGTAGCCGACCGCTTGGTCCTTTTCGTTGTGCGTTTCATCTGAAAAACATGTATATATGAAGAATCTAAGCCAAAATTAATACATAAATAGCTGGAAAAAAAAAAAAAAAAAAAAAAAAAAAAAAACAATAATACCCACACTTAAGTAAGTGATTAGAAAAAATAAATTGGCATGGAACTTGTATGGTCAGCATGCCTAAGTATCAATGTAAAATAATACAAATTACATAATAGCTCAAGACCGGCAATAAACCTGTGACTGAAATAAATAGGCACCAAGGTGAGCTGATCCGAACTATAATACGTAAGATGCATGGCATGAGGTCGTTAACCCAAGCATGCTTTACTGAAATAAAAGTGACCAGAATTTCGCAATTAAAACTGGCGTAACATATAACAGAACGCCGACACAAAATCAGGCCAAGATTATTATTTATTTATTATTATTATTATTTTTTTTTTTTTGTTTAATTAAGCGGCGTGAGTCTGTTAACTAAATCACGCAATACTGGCATGAAGATGACCATCAAATCATCCAAAAGAAAAATAATAAAAATGGCGTGAGACTATTAACTAAATCACGCAAAAAACCTTGGTAAAAAGGCTGCCATTAGAGATCATGCCTTACCGAAGTAGGAAAAAAAGGGCGTGAGTCCTTTAACTAAATCACGCATAACAATGGCATGGGGCTGTAAACTAAACCATGCCTACATAAAATAGAAAAATGGCGCGAGTCTCTTAACTAAATCACGCATAACAATGGCATGGGGCTGTAAACTAAACCATGCCTACATAAAATAGAAAAATGGCGCGAGTCTCGTTAACTAAATCACGCATAACATAACAGTAAAATGATGAATTACGGCCTATTGGTGCAGAAATAAAATAGCAAGACCGGCATAGTTAGTAACTATAAAATGCGTCGCATATGGTATAAGTGTTTACGGATCTATGCCGAAATAAAATAGTGGAGAAAGTCTTAACCACAAACAACGTATAAATGGAACAAATAAACTAGCACATTTATTTATCTATTATGTGTCATGTTATAACTACCACTTAATGAGGCTTAAGTAAATAGGAAATAATACCGGCATAAAACCGAATACGTAACACGCCAGATGTTAAAAATAAGCCTCATAGTGTATTGTTATAACTTATCTGTTAATTGGAGAGGAAAGTCTTCGAGACGGCGACGACTGCAGCTCTGATGTTGTGATACAACTTGCGTTGGCCTTGGTTGGAGAGGTGGCAACCATCTTCCGCAAAGTTGTAGCTTTTAGACAGAGTTGACCAAAAACCCTTTAAACGCCACAGGCACGCGCGGCCATCCGGCACAGCCTTAAGCCGACTTGTAAGTATTAGATTGAGATGGTCGACCCTACGATTAAACCATTCCAAGTCCACTGGGTATCTTGTAGTAACCTGTGGTATAGTACGATGTAAACTTTGGAGAACGATCACTTGGCGAACATTCAATTGAAGTAAGAGTGTCAACACCAGTTCCACTATTTTGTCAGCCACTGAAACAACATAGTTTGAGGCGTCGTAAAGATCGTGAGTACCAATGAGTAAAACTACTACATGCGGTTCAAAGTCCGAAACCACCGGCAGGTGTTCATATAACCGTTGAACGGTTGCGCCAGGAAATCCAGAGTATTGTACAAGCGGATGCCCAGTTAGATTGAAGTCAAATCGTAAGGAAGAATCCGAACGAATGAAATCCCGTAGTCTCTTCACAAATGAATGCCCGAACAATTGAATGTTACAATGCATGGGCGCCGCCATCTTGGAAACACTTGATGACGTAACACCAAGATACGCAAGTCGGTGCCGCGGCCACGCTAGCCAATTCCTTTGTTCTCTCGGAAAGTAAATAACTGACCACTGTGTTGTTAATTCACGCAGCAGAGCAACGTCGTAACCGTTGAAAAGAAATGAAAGAAGAACACTGATAGTATCACTAAACGGAAAGCGTAAAGCTTTACCTTAAAAAACGTATCAATAGGCACAAAAATATCCGATTTTTATGCGAAAAATAGGCGAGGCAACTGCCCACGCCAAAATAATATTGATAAGAATGTCCAAACGTTCTGATTGGTTTAACATATCACCTGACTAGTTTGTTTAATCTTATTGGCCAAGGATCAAAGATACAAGGTTACATACAACTAGGAACGAAAATCAATGTCAATCTGAAAATGACATAAAAAACTTTATGTGTGCATAAACTTGGTTTTATTGGATTTAAGCATACAACTGTGTTTTAGCCAGTTATCTAATGTAACACATAGATAAGAGAATATGTAAATAGGTTATGATCGAGATTATCAAATTTAAAATACAAACATGTGTAATTGTCTTATTAAAAATGAATCAAATACGTTTTTCTACTAACTCTGTACGTAGGATTATAACTAATCAAGTTTAAAAAAAAAAAAAAAAGATAATATTTTTCTTATTTAAATGACTAATGCAGACAGATAATTAACACCTTTGCTTACAATAAAATGTTTTTGTTTCACACCGATGTGTTAAAGACGCCTTCACACTTTGAAAAGGTGTGACATATAGCCTAAACTTATGAATTTTAACTAACCATAATATGTTCATTACTCGCTTACTGCATTGGAAAGTATCTCTTCTTCAGAAGATGTCATCAAATAAACTACATATACTGGAATCTTTCGTCAACCCAGTGACACAGTAGATAAAACTCGACTCATGTGCCAGCTACCAGAAAACCAAGTGAGTCCAAATAATACTAGTATATTATTATTCACTAAATACAAATGAGGCCGGTTTGACTGTTTTTCGAATGACTGTGTGACAGGTTTGACGGTTTTGTGGCCGGTGTAACTTGTGGCCGGTTTGACTGTAATTCATTATCGTTTAACTACTTAATTCGAGGTACACTTCATTGACAATATATCGGCGTTTGGCCCGATACGTGCCACGGGAGACAATTCTGTGACCTCCAGCATGGTCAGCAAAGAAGCCCAGTGTGGCGGCAAGGATGGGCAACTGGCCGAGATTGTTCTCTGTGAAGTTTCATCAAAACCGGACCAGGGGTTATGGAAAAGAAGCGCAGAAAAGGTCTGTTATGTGAAAATCTTAAAAGGGCCATAACTCTGCCAAAGATCCATCGACAAGGACATGCCGACGACATGCACAACTAGACTTGGTACTGATCAATCCTGTGAAGTTTTATCAAAATCTGACTTGGGGTTACGGAGAACAAGCGAAGACATGTTTTTTTTCAGGAGCTCATACAGCCCAGACATACAACTTTCCAGCACAAAATCTATATGTCTCCCTACCCACTACGTGGGAGGGAGACATATATTCATATATTTAACATATTCACAAAGTGTAGGGCACACACAAAAGAAAATGAGAAGACGTTTGGGAATTTATTACGATTTGTAAATAAGCATACAACAACATATTAAAATGGGACAGTGCCGTTCAAATGTTAATATTAAGGAAAGCACCAGGAACCTCTGCATTGTAAGACTAGCATTGTAAATAGATTGTAAAATGTATAAAATGGCACTTGTTAATTATGTTTTTATTATCAATATCAATTATCAATAATGAACATGCCAATTACGTTTTATCAAAGTTTTTATGCACATGAGTACTGTGAATTTTTCTATCGAAAATTCATCATTTATTATGAATTCAACTGGTAACATAACTGAGTTTTTCATGTGTTCCGAGTTGCAGCTAATAATGCCCACAGAATGACAATACATCTTTCCAAAACTTTAATATTAATTTCTATACACTTACCAGCAGTAATTTTATGTATAATGTAATTTACATACATCAGAATTTTGTATTATTCAAACAATAAACACAAAAAAGCATTTTTTGGCACCAATTGGCCATACAAAATGCACAATTTTGATATCATATATTGGAAATTTTTTTTAACAAAATTCAAATTTGGAATAAAATTAAAGGAAGTGTCTTCAAATATGTAATTAGAATAAATGTTTTGTCTGTCATGAAGGGGTTGTATAAAATCTGTATCAATTGTGTTTAGAATCATGTTTCAAAACAGATCTGGACCCGTATTCATCACCCTATTCTTAGACTTAAGAATACAGAACAGACTTAGACTTAAGAATACAGAACAGACTTAGACTTAAGAATACAGAACATTCTTAGACTTAAGAATACAGAACAGACTTAGACTTAAGAATACAGAACAGACTTAGACTTAAGATTACACAACAGACTTCGACTTAAGAATACAGAACATTCTTAGACTTAAGAATACAGAAGAGACTTCGACTTAAGAATACAGAACAGACTTAGACTTAAGAATACAGAACAGGCTTAGACTTACGAAAACATACTTCTGTATTTGCAAATATGCCAATAGGGTACCAATGTTGCTTATGTCATTAAAAAGTGTTCAAAATAAAGAATATTGTAGGTACAGTAGGTGAAAAGCAAGTACGATTCATATTTTACATCGCTCATAGAACACAATAGTTTCAAGAATATTCTTTATTCTTTGTCTTAAGTCTAAAAGTGGGTTGGTGAATACGGGTCATGTTATAGCTAAATACTTTAAGACCTTGGACCCGTCTTATTAAACATCGTAGGACATATTTACATGACGATACTATTTTCGTAGAAGCACACATGCTAAGCACCAAAATCTTTGATTACTTTATTTCAGTTATTCTATTCGTTTGCTTGGTATCTTTCACATGTCCTTTATTTCAGGAACATATTGATCATAAATGTCTATTTTTAAAATTACAAAATTCAGTCGTAACTTAAACTTGTCGTAAGATCTTTGATAAGACGGTCCATGGACCCTTAACTATGAATATTCTTAAATCTTGTAGTTAAATTAATAATCTGGAGCATTATCCAATTAAAAATCAAAGATATTATTTAACACAAATTTTATTTGGTAAATATTTGAAGTCATGGGCTAAGTCTGAGATTGCAAAATTCGCAGCCATTCAAAGATAATATTTAACACTTATTTAATTTGGTAAATATTGTAAGTTATGGGCTAAGTCTGAGATTGCAAAATTCACAGCCATTAAAAGATATTATATAACACTAATTTTATTTGGTAAATATTTTAAGTTCTGGGATTGCAAAATTCATAGTCATAAAGCCAAGTTATGAAAATACTGACTTGATACCTTAACAATACACAAGAAGGCATGTTTAATGCTGTGTTTGGCAACTGGAAATGCATATTTGATGCATGTCGTGGGAAAACCGGGCTTAATGCACGTGCGTAAAGTGTCATCCTGGATCAGCCTGTGCATCCACACATGCTAATTCAGGACGACACTTTCCGCTTTTATGGTACCGTATTTTCTGTTGCAATGAAGTCTCTTCTAAACATAAATCTACTGTAGGCGGAAAGTGTCATCCCGTATTAGCCTTTCCGGACTGCACAGGCTGATCCAGGACAACACTTTACGCACATGCATTAAGCCTGGTTTTCCCACGACACGCCACATTTGTTTTATTTAAGGCAATAAGTTATAGAACACTAAACAAGGCTTGCATCAAAGTTCATCTTTTGGTGGGATATGATTAAACTTCTTCTTTGCAGCAATATAGGCATGGTGAGATCGAACATGGTCGGCTGCCATGGCAACTAGTCTCATAAACTCGAGGACTTCAAAGCCGTAATTTGTGAACTTCTGGTGAGCACCAAGTTGAGGGTGATGACCCTGTGGTAAAATAAGAAGAAATTGTCACAACTAATGAACAGGAGTCAGATGTATTTGAAGGCAAAACTTACATAAGCAACTATCTTTGAATAATGCCATAGTGAACAAATAAGTACAAATGTTATCAAGAAATCCAGGAATATTAAATGACTGTAAGCCAATCATGGGCCGTTCTTACAGTATTGTGTTTCATTTACATTTAGATGCTGTCATTTTTCTATAAATATCATATAGCCATGCATGCTGTGTGAATGTGAGTCAGTTGTGCCTATGACGTTGTACATTAAAGATGCTGCTAAAACTGTCGTCAATATTCTCTGTTCCTAAAGCTGTTACTAAGCAGGCTGCACAGGCTCATCCGGGACGACACTTTACGCACATGCATTAAGATCGGTTTTCCCACGACGCGCCTCATGTATTTAAAAAAAATATTACATTACAAAATAAGATGCTGTGTTCGATAAACACACATGCCCACGGTTAATGCTCAAGATGATGGGGCCACAATAGTGAACTGTTTCAAGATAAACTCCGGGACGCACATGCATTAAGCCCGGTTTTCCTACGACACATCTCCATTATATTTGAAGATGTCATGGTAACCAGAGGAAAACTGTGACCTGTAGATTGCCAAGTGTGGACACCGGAGAGCGTCCAGTAATTGAGTGTCCAGTAATTGTCATGCCACTGCATAACCTCTTTTTTTTTTTTACATATATTAGGATATAGTGATTTGCCAAACCACATCTACAGCACTTTTTGAAAAAGAAATCTGCCAAAACAAATTCTGGCTTAAAAATGCACATTTTATAAAAACTAATGGTTTCTGTTTTGAGAATTATTCAAAACGTAGATTTCTACCAGCTGATGGGCTTACCTCGTCTTCCTGGGTCAACTTGTCCATTTTCTCCCAGGTGAAGTACTTGAGGCCCCGGAGTCGGGCGAGGTCAAGGTAACAGTTGGGGTCTCCACAGTGAAACCTGCATGGAAACAATAGAACACACTCAAGTAAGTTGGGGAAAAAAAAGTTGTTGCGTGTCCCTGCAATTATTTAAACATAGTTGTTTGAATCAATGTAGTAAGGTAGAAACTTGATACACCCATTCTAAATACTATGTAATGGTTTTCTAACTATGAATAAGAAAGCAACACCCTTTTTAATCTTCAGATCTTTGACTAAAAAATATTCATCACTTGCACAAAGTACCAGTCTGTACTCATTGGGGAAGGATTTCATTTACATGTTTCTAAATGATGAAATACTTGCTGTACTTACAGTTCAATGACATCGCCCCAGTCTGGCAGGTAAACATGTGAGTGAGACAGGTACTTACAGTTCAATGACAGCACAGCAGTCTGGCTGGTACAGCATGTGTGTGAGACCCATACTTACAGTTCAATGACAGTGCCCCAGTGTTGCTGGTACAACACGTGTGTGAGACCGAAACTTACAGTTCAATGACATCACCACAGTCTGGCTGACTCAGCATGTGAGTGAGACCGGTATTTACAGGTACTTACAGTTCAATGACAGTGCCCAAGTCTGGCTGGTACAATATCTAAGTAAGACCAGTACTAACAGTTAAATGACAGAGCCCCATTCTGGCTGGTACAACTTGTGTGTGAGATTGGTACTGACAGCGCCCCAGTCTGGCTGGTACAGCACCTAAGTGAGACTGGTACTTACAGTTCAATGACAGTGCCACAGTCTGGCTGGTACAGCATGTGAGTGAGACTGGTACTTACAGTTCAATGACAGTGCCACAGTCTGGCTGGTACAGCATGTGAGTGAGACTGGTACTTACAGTTCAATGACAGCACCCCAGTCTAGCTGATTCAGCATGTGAGTGAGACTGGTACTTACAGTTCAATGACATCGCCTATGTCTGGCTGGTTCAGCATGTGTGTGAGACTGGTACTTAACAGTTCAATGACAGTGACCCAGTGTCACAGGTTCAGCATGTGAGTGAGACCAGTACTTACAGTTCAATGACAGTGCCCCAGTCTGGCAGGTACAATATGTGTGTGAGACAGGTACTTACAGTTCAATGACAGTGCCCCAGTCTGGCAGGTACAATATGTGAGTGAGACCCATACTTACAGTTCAATGACAGTGCCCCAGTCTGGCAGGTACAATATGTGTGTGAGACAGGTACTTACAGTTCAATGACAGCGCCCCAGTCTGGCTGGTACAGCATGTGTGTGAGACCTGCCCCATGCATGCTGATGAACACGTCACTGTTGTGGGACACCTTCACCTGGTCTAGAAACGACATCTCCCTGGTAAATAACAATCAACAACATATTAATGTACATCACAAAAATTAACACTCTATAAAGGATATATCCACACCAAAGGACAAATGAGGGGACTTATGATATACCCGATGATAAAAAAAATATAAATAGTTGTGGTCGCCAGGTGTATGAATAACATTTTACTTATAAATGTTACTCAAAAGTATTTAAAAAGCAGCCAATTCAATATAAATTATAACAAGAGGGCCAAGATGGCCCTAGGTCGCTCACCTGAGTGTAAAGCATCATAATGGCTTTTAATAAAAAAGATTGTTTAAGATTTCAATATAGCCATATAAGCAAAACTGTCCCGCCCCCCCGGTGGCCATTATTTTTAACGAATCAAAATTATTTCCAGAAATTTGGTACACGGTCACCCAAGGAACATGTATGTGAAATTATTTTGAACTTTAGCGTGCTTTCAGACAAGAAAATTTTTTAAGTTTTCAATATAGCCATAGAAGGAAAACTGCACTGCCCCCTGGCGGCCATGTTTTTTAACAAATCAAAATGATTTCAAGGAATTTGATAGAGGGTCACCCACGGAACATTTATGTGACATTATTTTGAAATCCAGTCAGTAGTTTCAGACAAGAAGATTTTTGAAGTTTTCAAAGCCATACAAGGAAAACTGCCCCGTCCCCTGGTGGCCATGTTGTTTAACAAATCAAAATGATTTCAAGGAGTTTGGTAGAGGGTAATGCAAGGAACATTTCTGTGAAATTATTTTGAAATCCAGACAGTGGTTTCAGACTATAAGATTTAAAGCTTTCAATATAGCCCTATAAGGAAAACTGCCCCGCACCCTTGGCAGCCATGTTTTTTAACGTATCAAAATGATTTGAAAGAATTTGGTAGACGGTCACCCAAGGATAATTTCTGTGAAATTATTTTGAAATCCAGCCAGTGGTTTCAGACTAGAAGATTTTTAAAGTTTTCAATATAGCCATATAAGGGAAACTGCCCTGACCCCTGGCAGCCATGTTTTTTAACAAATCAAAATGATTTCATGTAATATGGTAGTGGGTCACCCAAGGACGAATTCTGTGAAATTATTTTGAAATCCAGCCAGTGGTTTAGACTAGAAGAATTTTAAAGTTTTCAATATAGGTATATAAGGGAAACTGGCCCGCCCCCCCTGGTGGCCATGTTTTTTAACAAATCAACATTATTTCAAGGAATTTGGTCACCCAAGGAACATTTATGTGAAACTTTTTGAAATCCAGCCAGTGGTTTCAGACAAGAAGATTTTTAAAGTTTCCAATATAGCCATATAAGGAAAACTGCCCCGCCCCCTGGCGGCCATTTTTTTTAACAAATCAAAATGACTTGAAGGAATTTGGTAGAGGGTCACCCAAGGAGCGTCTCTGTGAAAACTATTTTCAAATCCAGCCAGTAATTTCTGACAAGAATTTTTTTTAAGTTTTCCAGCTTTTGGTTGCCATGACAACCAGAGTTTTCAATATATTTAATAAATTGAAGGAATTTGGAAAAGGACCATCCCAGTAACATTCCTGCCAACATTGGTTAAATCCACCTAGTGGTTTCAGAGAAGTAGTTGTTTGAAGTAAAATGTGGACGACGGACGATGGACGCCGGACACAGACTGACCACAATAGCTCACGCTAAACAAAGCATCAGACTAGCCATTACTTTCTACGTTCTCTAATAAAAATTTCCTTGTATACACAACTTACCTGTATTTATATACTACAACACGAACATCATATTCTCCAACAGTCTTCAGCGCAGCAACCAACTGAAATACATTTTCAGTCACAGTGATTCAAGTGTACAGCAAACACATTATTTTAAGGTAGAAAAAGGTTAACATCTTGGTTTCGATGTTGGCATTGTTATCAAATACATGTCACAATATAAACTAGGTCACCACAGGGGAGAGTTTGTGCAGTGGCCTGGTTAGCTCAGTAGGGAGAGCACTCACCCCGTAAGCAAAAGGTCCCGGGTTTAAGGGTTGTGTCAAACTGCACACAGACCTTGTCTTTAAAAAGAAACGTACTAAAGAGTATACATTCAGTTGCATTCATTGAAAAACAACAACAACAACAAAACTTCTGTACTCGGACAAGCAGACCTTCACTAGGTAACTACAGTAAAACTTCTTTTACTCAAGGATTGATAACTCAAATACCTATGATAACTCGAACACATCTCGAAGTCCCAGCAAAATCGTGAATACCTTTATAAGAAATTACCAATTACCACCTTTAACTTGAGCATCAATAACTTGAGCACAGATGTCAGCCCCTAGTCATAATTATGGTTTATATGAGGCACGTCGTGGGAAAACGCATGTGCGTAAAGTGTCGTCCCGGACTAGCCTGTACAGTCAGCACAGGCTAATCCAGGACGGCACTTTCTGCCTACAGTGGATTTATGTTTAGAAGAGACTTCCTTGAAACCGAAAATACCATAAATGCGGAAATTGTCAACCCAGATTAGCCTGTGCGGACTACAGCATACAGCTGCTAACAAACAGATAAACAAACAAACAAACAATGGCAACAAAAACATAAAGTCCTTGGCAGAGGATCTACAACAGGTAAGGCTAAAAAAAATTAATGAATTGCTTCTCAGGCACTTTTTTTAACACAAGAGGGCCATGATGGCCCAAAGCGCTCACCTGAGAACTGGTACAGATGAAGACCATACTATAAAATTAAGGTATCTGAAAAATACGCAGAGGGGGATAGGATCAATTTTGATTTAAAACATCGGTTAGTGCAATTGGCTAACTAAAGTACAAGTTGGGTAGTGGATGTGACCCTTTTTCATTAAGTCATCGACAATTCTGGAAAATGCAGAAACAGTAGATTTTGATGTCTTTTTCGCAAACAGTTTTGGAGAACTAGTTGCAATGCAATAATTGTGATGGCTGTGCTCTAAGGTAAAGTTCTGCTTTTTCTTTGATAATTTTCTGTCCAATGATGATAAATGATGTTGATGCAGGCTCTGAAGACATCAATGTTGCATGTACAAATAACTGCATGCACATATTGCAACTGTTGGAAATCAAATTTTATCAATCAATTTTTATGGTCATGCGCAAACTGTGTAAGTTTGGTCGACATTGAATCAAAAATAATGTGTGTAAGCCAATCATTGATAACTTGTTGATGTTTTTTTCCAAACACATGAGGCAATAACTCTGGTGTTTCTGGCCCGATCATGCTTTTATTCGACTTCACCTGTAGTCTTATGTTCATAGACAAACTGTACACGCTTGGTGAAGATTGGATGAAAAATGAAGTCTCTATCCCGATTAATGTCAATTTTTGCATATTTTTTTCACAAACAAAGGGCAATAACTCTTGTGTTTCTGGTCCGATCTTGCTTATATTCGACTTCACCTTGAATCTTATGGTCATAGACAAACTGTGCAAGATTGGTGAAGATTATATGAAAAATGAAGTCTCCATCCTGAATAATGTCAATTTTTGCATAATTTTTTCACAAACAAAGGGCAATAACTCTGGTGTTTCTGGTCCGATCTTGCTTATATTCGACTTCAACTGTAATCTCATGGTAATAGACAAACTGTGGAGATTGGTGAAGATTGGATGAAAAATGAAGTCTCTATTCTGAATAATGTCCATTTTTGTATATTTTTTTAATAAACAAAGGGCAATAACTCTGGTGTTTGAAACACAATCTGGCCCATTTTTGGCGTCTGCTGACATCTGATGGTAATACACAAACTGTGAAAGTTTGGAAAATAAAGTCTATACATTGGAAAAGGGCATTTTTGCATTTTTTTGGCATGAAAAAGGGGCAATAACTCTAGTGTTACTGGTGTTATCTGACCCAATAACAATCCCATCCGAGATTTTATGGTCATACACAAACTGTGCAAGTTAGGTCAAGGTTGAATAAAAAATGTAGTCTTTATCGCGATAACGGTCCAAATGGTTGACGGCATACCGACGCCGCCGGAGAGGTCCCCTATACCAATAGCTCACAGAGCACTTCATGCTCAGGCAGTGTTCATTCTGGGCCAAGTTGCTGGTGGGCCATGGGCCAATGGCCCATCAGCCACAAAATAAATGTGCCATTTAAGGATTTTCTTGGGGGGCGACAAATTATTAGCATATTTTTCATGCTACTTGTATTATGTTTTTAACAAAAGTAAAAATGCATCAAATTGCTCTTCATTGTACGATAACCACGAACATTTCTCTAACCAGCCTTTATGAAATTTGTGACGCTGATGTAAAAAGGCAATCAATTTGAATGTTCATAATTCACATAAGTGCCTTCAAATTGATATACCATCAGCATTAAAGTACTCCTATTTATGGAATTTAACTTCACGTAATTCATATTTTTTATAACTGTCAAAAATAAGAATTATTTTTGCAATAAATCACCAATAATTTTTGGAAAGGAAAATCAACACTTGTCAATTTTCGTTTGTTTCCATAGGACTTATACTGACACAGATTTTCTTCAAAACATATGCAATGCTAAATATTACACAAACAAAAGCATCTATGAAACAAAAGTTTAAGTAAACAAATAGACGATATTTGTAAAGGTTCCCAATCGAATATGACTGTTTTTTTCAAAATTTAAACAGTATTTCACAATTTGTGTATATCTGATTTATATAATTAAATCAGACTGGAAGAAAGTTACTGGAAATACCGAAATCTCCACCGGGTAAGTCTTCTTCCCCCCATCTTACAATGCGGATTCGTTTAATTTTAAGCCGCTGTCCATGGGATCTAAATCAATACATCGTAATTTTAGTAATAGTTCTTATGAGCGTTTATGGTGTTTATTCGTCTGAAATCTGTTTCTTATTTACGAAAGGCATTGTTCAAAAGCACTTGGTACAACCATAATATGCTATAATATACATGCTGGTTTACCCAAGAGTCATCACCAGTTATCGCATGCAGAAAATAGACGATAGCAAGTTACCAAAATGTTAATAAATCACATATTTCAATGGTTAGTTTTTGTATTTTGTTCGGTAACATGTCCATTAGAAACACGTTCTGCAAAGCTTTATTTTTATTAACATATTTCTGGACTGCTCCTTTAAAACCCGGGCGTGATCGTCAAAAAATGGTAAATAATTTTGTTTTTGGCATTAAAACAGATTCGTGGCGGGCTATTAGAAAATGTTGCGGCGCTGCCTGAGAAACAAATCATTTTTTTTTTTAGCCTAAACAATTACCTAAGGTCAGTACTGTAAGATAAAATAAGGTCATTGTTTCTAGTTTTAGACTAGTTTTAGAATATTATGTATACTAACTAGTTACTAACTGTAGAATAAATGTATGTATGGGCTGTAGAATTGACAAATTTGAGTTCAATTATATATTTTCATGTGATGTCTAGATGATTTCCTGACTAGTTAGGATCTGCGATATGGTGGCTGACTTGTGGTATTAAACTGCTGTGTGATGTCAATGTTTTATTTCACCTTTGGGGGAAAGGTGGCGGGGCCCTTCAGATGGGGAATTTTACAACAAATGGGGAATTATTTGTGTAGAATAGCTATAGTACATGTATATAATCTACTTTGTTATAAAACATTGTTTTGCTACAAATGAAAACTTAGATTATGCACTAACTTGGTTTGATGAAAATAGCTGGGATTGCTTACGAAAATGCCTCCATTTTTGTCAATTTGTGTTTAATTTTTGTCAATTTTTTTTAAATAATGCTTACATTCTGAGGGGAATTTGAAGGTTAATATAGTGGAAAAATATATACCTTTTTAGCAGGGGAATGGGGCCGAATTTCGGCCCCAAATAGACCCTAAAAAAAACTGGACATTTGCGTTAAATACTTCAAACTACAATAATGTCTTCATACAAAATGCAATATGGTTCTGAACAGAACATTTTACTTTTTAGTAAGACACATGTTCTTAAGTTTATTTTTCACTTAAGAAACTGTGAGTGGTGAGTCATGCTGATAAAAGTTTATTTTATATAGATCTTTATTCTTTTTTGTAGGTGGTTATGTCCAATATTCACAAGCAATATTTACCCTATTACTACAGCCAAATCGATCGAATAACAACCCATCGTATAAGCCTCGTGCTCATCTGTTTCGAAGCCTCGCATGATAAACTTCATCTTTATCCAACACTCACCTAATATTCTCTATATACCTTATTGATGCTTCTATTTTTATTTATGTAATCATGTACGTTTATATAACTACTACACTCTGTAATATAATTTAGATATTTGCTAAAATTTAAAAAATTTAAAATTATATGGATTGTATATATGAGGCATGTCATGAGAAAACCGGACTTAAAGCACTTTCTGCTTTTATGATATTTTTTGTTTCAAAGAAGCCTCTTCTAAACATATATCCACTGTAGGCGGAAAGTGTCGTCCTGGATTAGCATGTGCAGACTGCACTGGTTGACCCGGGACGACACTTTACGCAAGTGCATTAAGCCCGTTTTTTCCACGACAACGCCTCATATGTTATGCTCTCCTATGCAAGGGGAAAATAAATGAATAAATTATTACACAAGATGGCACTTACCTCATTCTGGTTCATAATGTTCCGATACTTTGTGTTTCGATCTAGCAGCGTGACACGAATCTTTTCACCCTGAAATTTGAACGAAAATTCCTGTAAACACAATTTATATATGAGGCGTGTTATGGAAAAACCTGCCTTAATGCATGTGCATAAAGTGTCGTCCCGAATCAGTCTGTGCAGCCCGCACAGGCTGACCCGGGGTGACACTTTCTGCCTACAAAGGATTTATGTTCAGAAGAGACTTCCATGCAACAGAAAATACCATAAAAGCGGAAAGTGCTGTCCTGGATTAGCCTGTGCGGACTGCACAGGCTAATCCGGGATGACACTTTACGCTCATGCATTAAGCACGGTTTTCCCATGACACGCCTCATATATATATATAATTTTATGTATGAATGCTCGTCTTTCACTTGCAGTTAAAAGCAGGTTATATCTCTTCATATTTGTGTATAGGACTGGAATTTTGAAAAGTGACCAATAGAGATATATTTATAAATAGGCAAATTGCTACATATAGTCTTAAACAAGAAAAACGCAATATATAATGAAAATGAATTATTTATGCCTTACGATAAACAACCATAATGCAAAGAATATTTTGATTCTAACATGACCTGACATCGTATTCTGCAATCACAATGCAAACTATATTTTACGGTTTCAGAACTATTTTTTGGTTGTTTATTGGAGATTTAACAACAGTTTATTTCATTCTTTGCCTACAGAAAACCGTGCGTGTCATGTTTCATATCAAATGATGAGGCAATCGGCACGTTTAACTCACTCGAGGGCCTTCCTGGGGTATCCTCAGCCGGTGAACTAGATGAGCTGAAAAGGCTTGAAATAAACTGCTACCATAGCAACCAGGGATCTGAAATTCAACAATGCAGCTGGTTGTGTTGTATTGTTTTTCTTATTGTTTTCTTGCGTGTTTTTTATGCATTACATTTTGTATCATAGGTTAATGTGAAAATGTCAAAATTGCAGCACAGTTCTAACCATCAAGTACCTTTATGATATAATACTATGTACTTATTTCATATTAAGACAACCATTGAAAACGTACAGATTTGTCTTTTTATAATTTATACACAACTTCATGAGCAAACTTAAATCTATTTACACAATCAGAAAACAAAAGCCGTTTTAAATAGATAACAACAAAGGCACAGAGAAGACTTCTTAATGTTGAACGTCCCCATTTACTTTTTAGTGACGTTTTGCTATTTTTGATGGATAAATGACAGGAGACCATGAAACAAAAACCAGCTGTAGTAAATAGGACACATTTTACTTTTTTTTTTAAACCACTAATAAGATTTGATTTTTACTTTACATAAAGACAGAACAATTTATAACATATCAATTTCTCTAAATTAATCAATGGGGCTGTCAAAATTACTGATTACCAGATAAAGCACGTACATGCCTAATTTACGCACGGAATTCCACAAGATACGCACAGGAAATAAAATCTGGGTGTACATGTATGCACAAAATTTCAAATGTTTGCATCGCAGTGGAATGTACAACAGAACCATAAAATATATTTGAATGTCAAAGATGTCAATATGTAGAACTTAGTTAGTCAAAACACAAATTTGTATTCTCATCTAGATCTCTCAACTGTAGTATTGAAGGTTGCTTCGTTGTATTCTTTTGCAAATCAATGAATTTTGGACTGAGAGTACATTTACACGCATACATTTCATACTGAGAGTACATCTACCGCCATTACTCCTGGCATGAACATACATTTACTCTACGTCGAACATTTTCTAGAGCAAACATTTTCTAGAGCAATGATCATTACCAGAGGCATATTGTAGAACATGCCCCATCTCATTCTCGGCAGCAGTGGGAACACAGCGTCTCTGATGCACACCTGTAACATAGGGGGATACCCGTAGTATAACATGTAATCCATGGTGACAAGAAGCAAACAAAGTGTGATATTCCGTCATATTCAACATAGAACATATGCCGTGACATACATTTTAGAAGCAAACAAAGTGTGATATTCCGTCATATTCAACATGGAATGTATGACTTGCCATACATCTTAGAAGCAAACAAAGTGTGATATATTCTGTCATATTCAACATGGAACATATGCCTTGAAATACATTTTAGAAGCAAACAAAGTGTGGTATATTATGTAATATTCTACATGGAATGCATTGTCTGACATATTTTTTTAAAGCAAACAAAGAGTGATATATAATGTCAGATATTACGTGGAATGCATGGTTTGACATACAATATAGAACCAACTAGACAGAGTGAATTCTCTCACATTCTACATCCAACGTATAACGTATATTATTTGTGCTGTTTAGAAACATTATATACTGAAACAAAGTTCCAAAGGTGCTAGTTACGTATGGTTTAAATACAGCATTGTTTTGAAAAATCTGAGACTGAAACAAAGTGCAAATGTGTGAAACAAAGTGCAAATGTGAGGTAATATGTACTTTTCCAGTACTATCAAAGTGCTGACATGTGTATGCATTATAGGCTTGACACACTTTTTACATTCACTAAAGATTGACACGATGTGGATCACAAAACTGACAGCAGTATCTTTATAACTGAACTCTATTATGTGAAGTTAGAATAAGACATCAAACATAGAATGGACATAATATATTTCTTTTTGGTGGTGTTAGAGTATGTTTGTATATTCTGTCAATATTTATGGTATTTTTGCATTATCCATAACACTTTCAGTAAATCTGATTGTGTCTTTGATAGTTTTTATTATATTTAAAAAACTGTATCAATGCATGCATGGACACAGTTCTACGTTTTTGTGAAAATTTAGTAAATGCAAAGAAGTATACTGTTTTGTAGTAAAATCAATTTTACTGATTCAATTATATATGTAGGTGTAACTGCAAAATTTTAAAATTCCAAATGTTTAACTGCAAATTAAACAGTGGTATAATTGGTATTGGTATAATTGGTATAATTTATTATATGTTTGATGTCTTATTCTAACATCACATAATAGTGTTTTCTGACAAAAATTGCTTTTATGTACAAATAGTTGAAAAAGCTGGCCTAATGAAACAAACCATTTTCGAGAATAAAATTTAGTGTTCTTATAATTGTTCAACAATAAAATCATGTTAATTGTGTATTTTTCTATGCAATCCTTATTCGAAATAAGTATGTTGAAACCAAAAGATAATTTATATTAAACAGGTGAAGATTTCAATCACAGCATTGTTAAACAGCATAAAAATGTAATGTTCCTGGAAAGGAACTTAAAGACAAACCCTTTTATTCTGAAAGTCTTTGATATACTGCATGGGATGACTTGTAAAGGCATCAAACGTCTCCTTGAAGAGGTCATGGTAGGGCCGCAAACTCTGCAAACAATATTACATCAAACTGAAGAGGGACTGTACGATTCTGCATGAAAATCATAATGTAAAACCATCTATTTATTCTAAGAAAGTCAGTATATTTTTGGAAATAAAATTAAAACAAATGTTGAGACTAACTACTGTTCAGAAATCCAAAAAAGAAACTAAAATATTGTTTACAGCACTGGGACAAATAAATTATAGCAAAAATATATACCGATTGTTGGCATGCACATATCTTATTTTCAAATTCAAAACTGAATGTAGCCGTTGCTGTAGGATAAACGAGTCTGTATCGACATATAATATATGTATATATTTTTTCTATAAATTAAATAGTTGTGTCCTTGTTAATGTTTTTTATGTTATATAAAATGTTGTTTTTTTATTAGTGGGTAATGAAAGAGAACTGAAGTAAATCTATACAAATCAGACAGTCCCTCTTTAAAGAAAACACAGTGGGTTAAATGTCCATACTTTCGTTCTAGAAATGAGACTGAAAAGACTCACGTGTGATACATCATTACACAAGCCACTTGACTGATACATACCGTAAAAGCTCTAGGTTTTCGGACACCATAAATTTTCGGACACCCTCTTTTTTAGCCAAAATAATAATTTTTTGTCACTATATATTTTCGGATTTCCTGATTTTAACCCATAATTAAAAATGAATCTAAATTTTCGGACATTTTATATGACAGTGGTATTTTAGCAGAATTCTAACCTGTTCGCGTTAATTCGGTGACACATCGCACATGTGTTTTTACAGCCAGATGAAGGTCATAAAACTTGGCAGATGAATGAGTGGAGGCGGTGGACTGTTACATAAGTGTTATTGGGTAAAAAACCATGTGCCATAAATATTGGGTTTACCCTATTGTGTATATGAATTGTTAATTGGCACTAATTGGCATTACACAAGATTTCAAATGCAACCGGTATCAGATTATCATAATTTGCACTAATCGTCATCTACGGTACTATGCCCCTTCTCAACACGATTAGTGTGACAAACATGCTCCAGTTTTATCGCACCCTATCACAAGTTGCACGAATGTTTGAAGGTGTTAAAGACAATCGTTTAAGTTTTTTGGTTCATGAACAAACAACAAAATCATAAATTGCATCTTTTATTGCATTAATTACAGGTAAATAATATACGAGATGGTAATCTTTGAACTCGGACAAAAATGCAGACTTGGCATAACTTTCTGTAAAACTAAATCATACATATGAAATGATTTAAAATTCATTGCAAACATCGCTAAAAATTAATAATACTACACGGCGTAGTATTTAACAAGCACACGCAATCATTAAACGATACTATTCGTGTATATTCGGCAAACAAACATTATACACCGGACATATCCGATCGTAATTGCAATATTGGAATAGTGTCTATAAATTTTCGGACACCTGTAATTTGGGAATATTTTTGTGCATCCAAATTTTTTGGACACGAAAATTTTTAATTAGTGTTAAGTGTCCGAAAACATAGAGCTTTTATGGTACTCTGGGAACAATCAACTACCATATGATTGTCCCTATGAATTAATGTCCCTATGTATTAATATATATTCTTTACTATTTATTAACACCAAAACTTATAATGTTGTAAGAGGTAAACGTGGTATTGTATCAGTAGAACCCACTCATTGTAGCTTGATTGAGTCGCAATTCCATTTCCTGGGAAGGACAAGAACCTGGTGTCTTTTGAGAAATATCTCCAAGTAGAGATTGAAACCACGATCTTCCAATTACATGTCAGACAGAGTGTGCGTGTGTACTGAATTTTTATAGAGTGCCCTGGGACTCTCTCCCATATGGCCATCGCCCCCAGAAAACTTGTTAGTTGGGTTACGGGGGATAGTGCAAGATAGAGGAGACGCCCGTTCCAGAGACGACCCTGGGCCTTTTAGTGCCTCTTGTGAAGCACCTAGTACAACGCACCTCGGTTTAACGTCTCATGCGAAAGACGAGTAAGTAGGTTAGGGTGTAGCGGGGCCTCGAACCTGCGATCCCTGTGTTGTGAAGCCAGTGCGTTACCCCTAGACCACGGATCCGCCACACTCAGACAGAGCATCATTACACCACTGCGACCTCTGATATTGTATTTGAGGCGTGTCCTGATGCGTGTCATGGATTAACCCTAATCCAGGACGGCACTTTCCGCTTTTATGGTCTTTTCTGTTTCAAGGAAGTCTCTTCTAAACATAAATCCACTGTAGGCGGAAAGTGGCGTCCTGGATTAGCCTGTGCAGACTGCACAGACTAATCCGGGACGACACTACGCACATGCATTAAGCCCTGTTTTCCCACAACACGCCTCTATTACATTACATTACAGCCCATAATACTTACTGTGTCCCAGTTAATCATGTACATATCCGTGGTGAAGGAGTTGTTGAGATGCTGACTGGTGTAGAAGTTGATGAAGTCGCAGTAATGGTGGAACATGTTCACTCCTGAAACAGCAGGATGTTTTATGAACACTAGCACATGACTTGCTCAAGTCTGAGAATGATTGTTTTTCCCATCAACGTATGTGCATTGATGAAGCAATAAATAAGTCTGAATAAACTTTGCTTTATTTCAACACTGGGGGATAAAGCCAACATGTGCAGTGTAATGACATCATTTTGTTGATTTCTGTGACATCATTTACATGCGAAAAGGGGGCATAAATGTCTCAAAATACAAAACAGAGTTACAGGAAATATTGCACCTGATGCGGGAGCTGATGACAAATGTATTTTCTAAGTTTCAAATGAATAACGTTTGTAGTTTTGAAGTTGCAATACTGAATATAAACTTTAAATTCCGACAGGGACACCGGGGTGAGTAGGAAAGCTCGGCTATTCTTCAATTAGTTGAGCTAAAAATAGTTCAACCAAGGAACATTTCTGTGAAAACTATTTTCAAATCAAGCCTGTGGTTTCTGGGAAGAAGATTTTTACAGCTTTTTTGTTTTTTAGTCATTTTCACAAAATCAATTGAAGGAATTTGGTAAAGGACCATCCCAGGAACATTCCTGTCAAGTTTTGTTTAAATCCATTAAGCAATTTCAGAGAAAAAATTGTTTACAGTGTGTATGTATGATCTTACAACAGATATAGTGGCATAAATACATTTAACGAAACAAAGTTAATAAGCATATATTTCTATTTAAAATAAAATTAAAGTTAAGAACAAACATTGCTTTTTTTAAGGGCACAATAAGCTAGTTTTTAATCACCAAATAGTTTCGTCTGTACAAGCGGAAACTCAAATACATGTATATGCGTTGACTTAGCAGTTGATATAGGTTACACAACACAAATACCCCAATCTAATAACCGAAATTTTTCTTCCAAATTTAGAATTAATATTATTTTGTTATAATAAAAAAAAAAACAACACACACACTGTTTAAACAACTTAACAGCACTATAATAAATCAAAATATTTTTTTTACGATATATTATGTTATAACGTTAATGGCATAATTGCAAAAAATTGTTAATTTCCATGATCCAGAGGATTAAAAGATATTTATTTTGTATGCTTTGCAGTGATTTATAGGGAAATATCAGTGAAATAAAATTGGTAATTCACTCTTTGAAACGGTGAAAATTATCAGCCCCGTAATTTCCACTGTTTCACACTGGTTCCCAATTAATACAGTAAATGAAACGGACCATCAACGATGCCGGGCTCAAAATTGTGACGTCATGGAGTTATGGAGCGGAAACGAAAATTCATGAACTTTGACCTTGAATTGTGACCTTGACCTTTGACCGACGAGTATGGGAGTTACACATTGTCTGGTCATATGGAATAATAATCTGAAGTTATATTAAAATCCATCGAGATGTTTAGAAGTTATGGAGCCAAAACAAACATTCATGACCTTTTACCTTGAATTGCGACCTTGACCTTTGACCAACGAGCATGGGAGTTGTACGCGACACGTCTAGTCATGGGGAATAATAATCTGAAGTAATATTAAAATCCATCCAGGCATTAAAAAGTTACAGAGCCGAAACGAAGTCTGGACGGATGGACCCACCCACGCACCTACCCACAGACGGCGGTGCCACTACTATATGCCCTCCTTCGAAGGCATTAATAGAAAATTTGTAGGTTTCTGTAAAGTATGGATTTTTTATTCACTCGTGATGCAGACGCTGATTAGATCTGATGACTTCGCATTAGGGGTCACGTTAAGATGACCCTTTCAGTAGCCAGTCAAACTGTTGCCTTCAAAATGTTGTGGTATAGCTTCATATATAAAGCACAAATACTATGCACGAAACTAAAGTGAACTTTGGATGTTTACTCGCCTAAGGTACCACTATATCCATTGTTATCCGTGTGAAAATTAACTGTAAATGATTTATTCCCGAGGATCAACTGGAGATGCATCACTTTTCAAAAACCGTGGCAAAACATTGCTGTGCAAAAGGCAATTTCATTGGGCGCAGCAGGGCTGATATTGTATTGTTCCGAAGGTCATTTGAACGTGACCTGTTATATGATGTCTTCAGATCCTAACAATGTTAGAATTTGATTTTAATGAGATTGCCTCGTACACAGACCTGTATCACATGAGGTGTTATCTTTTCCTCCATAATTACAAAAGCTGTACAACAAAGCTGTGTACAGGGTCTGGCTTACGACCCCAAACATCGAAACAACGTTCTTTGCCATTGAAATTCTGATTAAATGGTGACACATAAATACGAAACAAAAAATAAATACAGCCTAAGAAATGGAAAGCGACTTGATCAACCTTCATCATCCAAGATTTCTGCACTGGTTTCAATAAGAATCAATAGAAAATTAATTATTTTGCAATAACATATGAAATAGAGACACAAAATGTTACCTTATTTGGAACAAAATATGTGCACTTGTTGTTGTTCCATCTCTTCATTAAATAACATAAATGCATACCAGGGTCCGGATTCAGAAAGCTCCTTAAGGAAAACTTAAGTAAATTTCTTAAATAGGTACTATTCTTAAGTCTGTAGCAGTTTCATGGGTAGGCATTTTTACATTGAAATGATATGAGGCGTGTCGTTGAAAAACCGGTCTTAATGCATGTGCCTAAAGCGTCATCCCGGATTAGCCTGTGCAGTCCGCACAGGCTAATCCAGGACGGCACGTTCCGCTTTTATGGTATTTTCTGTTTCAATGAAATCTCTTCTAAACATAAATCCACTATAGGCAGAAAGTGCCGTCCTGGATTAGCCTGTGCGGACTGCACATGCTAATCCGGGATGACACTTTACGCACATGCATTATGTCCGGTTTTCTCACGACGTGCCTCATATAAACAAGTAAATATTGCTTAGATGTTTTGTATTTTACGTTTTCGCAAACAGAAATAATTGGACTGAACACAGAAAATTTGATTTGAAATTTTCACTTATAACTAAAGTTAAGATTTTCCTTAGGAATTATTTGAATACCGGCCCAGGTAATTCATTTTACAATGAAAACATTGAAAGTATTAAAGAATTAAGGAATACCAGCATCGAGTTTCATGAACATGACTGGCTTGTCAATGATGATGTCGCAGTTCTCGTTGTCGATTGGATGGAACGGTAGGGATGTGAAATGTTCCACTTCTGCGTACCTGTAGTCGAGTTTAAACATACTTATTTAGACAAACAAATACTGGTAAACAAGAGCATATCATATGTGTAATATATAAATATTGCATTCTTTGAGGGCGATAGTGCATTTTGTCAACCTGAGGAAATACTGTTGCCCAAGGCCAAGCCGCGAGCAACAGTATTTTTCTAGGGTTGACAAAATGCGATAAATAATGCGCTTTGGTAACACGGAGTAATTTACTCACCATTTCATAAGCGCCTTTTAACTCCAATCAACCTGTCTATCGCTACAACGTCATAGTGGGTGCAGTGTGATATTATACATATATGGACTTTTTAGCTGTGCACTATCATGAATTTTGCTGTGCACCATCACATGATATTGCACAGCTAAAAAGTCCATACTTGTTTTATTATATTACTTCTAAAATAAATGGCGTTTATGAAAAAAGAACAACACACATTTATTTGTTTCAATCATAATAACAAAACAAACAAAAATATTTCGGTTACTTCCCTTGTTCTAATTGTAAAGGGAGATCACCATTTCGGTTCACGAGTATTACCGACCCGTACTTCGGGACAAGACGTAATTAAATGAAACCAGTCTTGCCAAAACTCGCAAGTTTGTTGGGATTCCAAATAAACTATTTTTAGCTAGTGTGCAATATCATCTGATATTTGCACGATCGAAGTAAAAACTGTGCAACATCACGTATGATTTTCTTTCGAGGGTGTGTCGCTGAGCCAATCAAATAACGTTTATTTATAAGTCATATTATAATTAAAATAATTGACTGTTTCGTTTTTATATGAACAAAGAATGAAAACAAAAGGGTGAGGTATAATAATACATAATATAAACTGGATTGAAAGCTATTGTCAGCAACAATTATACTACCTCTAATATAGAAAATAATTAATTTTTCTTGCAAAACTTAAATTTGCACGACTAATGATCAAGATGAATTATTCTGTAACAGTCTACGAAAAGAACCCACTTGCCTGAAGACCGGGACAAGTAAAAATCTATTCGGTCAAGTTATAATTTTGACCTGTCTGTCCAAAAGGGCAAGTACAAAAAGGATGCAAAATTATGAAATTAAAATTCATTTACCAAAAAATTAAACAATATCAAGAATGCTTTCTCTAAATATATCATTATCACCTGATTTTCTTTCCAGGTGGATTTGTACAAGTAGATGTCCTTCCAAATTTTTTTTGTAAAGACTGCTGTTAAATAAATTCTAATGATACATACCAAGACTGAAGAGCATATTTATGTTCACTTTGACTTTTTAAACCGCTGGAATCAAGGCGACAGTGCCCTCCTATTTCCCCAGATTTCAGAAAATCGTCTTTGAAACTGAAACCAAGTACGAGGAATGAGCCCTCATAATTTGAGATACTAAATAGTTTATGCAGACAAATCCGAGGCATCAAATGCTTGAACAAAGAATGCTGGCTTCTGTATTACCTCACCAGTTAAAGCACGTTTTCAGCTAATGGTATGTTTCCTTGAAGCAAACTTACACAGAAAATTGCATAAAAGACGATAGAATAAAAGAAATTATGAAACACAAATCATTAATTTTGTTGACTGTGACCACCACTACTAATTATTGTACCTTATTTGAAGTTTCCCGTTAAGTCCAAAAGTATTTCGAAATTAAATAACTCACATAATATGTTTTTGCCAAATTTCTTTTGCACATTTCTTCTTTTTAAATCGAAATATAATCACAATAAACTTTATACAGATTTTTATTTTATGCTAAGTAGTGAAATATAGGAAAATAGTGAAATATATCCCTATATCACTCACAGTGCTGGACAACTTTTTTTTAATGTAAAAAAATACTCAACAGCATAAAATAAAAAGAAAATTTGTTTTTGTTGTGATAAACGTTATATCATCACTGGGAAGCGCTCGTGAAAATATTAATTGTCTCCCTTTCCAGTGATGATATAGCGCGTTCTCACACCGAAAACAAACAAATATCCTCTATTTATTCTGCAATTATTATCGTATCATCGTAAACACTCCTATTAATATCCACGCACATAGGACACAAGTTTTGACTACATTTGGTAATACATAGTTCTTTATTACGACAATAGAAAACAATGGCCACCAATTCTGAAATATAGATAATTTCTTCACATTATATGCCATTTAATAATCATCCATTGTAATCAATAAACATAAACATATGCTACTTGTCAAGCATCAATTGGTTTGTGCTGTTTGTGCTCAACAGTTTTTGCATGTGGTAATACAGAAATAGCACCTTGTTTACACAAGACTGTGTACGAATGTTAATGGATTGTAAATTGTGTGGCATGTTTTAGACCCTTTTAAAGTAATGACATTTAAATTTGTTTGTACACCAGCACATGCGTATAAATAAAGAAATTTAGGACATATAGGACTTATACAAGTGCATTTGTGACAGAACCTAATACACTGATGAATTTGTGTAGGGACCAACGTGTTCTCTCCAAATTTCGTTGATGTAATTTACCTTTGGGCATTGAAACTGGTAGATTATGCCTAGCCAAAACCCCTGTCAATGAAAGGGTATGTACTTTCTGTGATACTTTGTCAATTGAAGATGAAACCCACTTTTGCATGGTGACTTTTATAGTGACATGCGCACTGATCTCTTCATGTCTGCTCATAGGTTTGAAGCACAATTTAATGATTTTAACTCTGATACAAGGTTGTCCAGTTTAATGACGTGTAATATTTTACATTTTAATGTGGCAAATTGTCTTCTAGCTATGTTTTAACAAAGAAAACATGCTGTATAAGCTTCATGTGCTGCTAGATTTGTTAATTTATAACATACTGTATGCATACCAGCATGTACTCCACTAATTTAGTATTGTAAGTTTTACATGTTTATATGGTATATATGAATTAAATGTTAATAACAATCTATATTATGAACAAGATATACTGTGTACTCTTACTTTATATAGCCACTATTTGAATGTTTCAAATTGGATATTCTATATTCAATATACACATGCACATTAACCCATGATACGCGGGTTAGAAAATGGAATTTTCCAATAGTCCACATGTGGTGTATATAAGAATAGGTTTTAATGTTTTAGTGACTCATAAGCACTGGCTAGATCAGGGTTGCCAGCACCTGGGGCAACAAAAATTCCCTGACTTTTCACCGACTTTTCCCTGACTAAATCCAGTTTTTCTCTGACCAAAACCACCCATTTTCAACAGCCTCCTCCTCCCCTTTTAGCCGTCCACATCTTTAGGAAGGGAAGACCACAAACAAATCATACTTAAGTCAAACTAGGACATTTACAAAAACTGTTAAGATATATATTTTTGACTAAAAATAAGCATATTATGTATTTATACATACATTTTAATAATTCAAAACACATTTAGACTGCTATAGCCATAATCTGCTAATTTGTATAAATTATTTTTTTACCTTTAGGCATGTTAATCCCTGACTTTTCACAGACTTTTTTGGAATTTGATTTTTCACTGACTTTTTTTCAAAATTCCCTGACAATTAACTGACTTTGAAATTTTTTCAAATTTCCCTGACTTTTCAAGTCTGCTGGCAACCCTGTATATGTAAAACTGTATTTTGTGTTTTATGTTTGTATCATACACTGATTTGTTTTACATGTGACACTTTAATAAAATAATAAACACTAAAATCTATAAATAAAGAAAAGAAAAGTGGATGCATCTGCTAATGAGACAAGTAACTGTGAGAATAAAATACAAGCAGACAACCTGATATGGTGATACGGCATACACGTCCAATTTATATAATTCAGGTTGACATTTACGCAAGGAGAATCAACCGTTAATTTGGAGCACTGAACAAGTCTAATGTAATTTTTCTCCCCAACTTACTTCTCTGTACCACTAAAATCTGCATTTCGGAAATCCAAGTAGATGTTTTTGGCACGACAATATCTTGCATATTTGGCACATTCAAGTAAAGAGTCACCCTGAAATCAGAATGGCAATGTCGGGTAATGTTTATATGCAAAAATAAAGTACAAGTCTATTTTTTATCTTTCTTTTAAATCAAAATGACAATGTTCGGTACTGTTTGTATGCAAAAGCAAAGTACAAGTCTATATTTTCTTTTTCTTTTAGTGTATATGACTATTATATTTCAACTATAAATTGTTTTTGTTGTTGTTTTAACATAATGCTAATCAGAGCAAAAGATAAGGCCCATATTTGCATAAATATCAACATTTAATCAATAAATTCTTAAATTATTGTTAATCTGATGGAAACTTAATAATATTTTCATTCCAGATGCATTATTTTATGTATCTTTCTAATCACAGTTCAACTTAAAATGTCTTTATGTATCTTTCTAATCACAGTTCAACTTAAAATGTCTTTATGTATCTTTTTAATCACAGTTCAACTTAAAATGTCTTTATGTATCTTTCTAATCACAGTTCAACTTAAAATGTCTTTATGTATCTTTCTAATCACAGTTCAACTTAAAATGTCTTTATGTATCTTTTTAATCACAGTTCAACTTAAAATGTCTTTATGTATCTTTTTAATCACAGTTCAACTTAAAATGTCTTTATGTATCTTTCTAATCACAGTTCAACTTAAAATGTCTTTATGTATCTTTTTAATCACAGTTCAACTTAAAATGTCTTTAACGATCTAGCAACACCTTGTGTGAATCGTATGGAATAAACCATTATTAAATTAAATCACCCAAAGGTTCTTTATGTAATATAGAAGTAAAATCTTGCATGTGTTTAAAAAAATCTTAAATTATCTCCATTCTTTTTGACAAATTGTATTAATTTTTAGAAATGTCATTTATCAACCCAAAACAGCAAAACATCACTAAAATCCGCTAGATGTTCTACATTACAACCTTTTCTTTATTTAGTGTCTTTTGCTATTCCTATTTACAGAAGTTTTACTTTCATTTTCTTATTAACTAATCAATTAGTATTAGCTTATTAAACTGATTTACTGTTATAGAAATTTGTTTGTTTCAAACAATTTTCTTTTAAATATGAGGCATGTCATGGGAAAACAGGGCTTGATGCATGCTCGCAAAGTGTCGTCCCAGATCAGCCTGTGCAGTGTACTCAGGCTGATCCTGTACGGCACTTTCCGCTTGTATGGTATTGTCTATTTCAAAAAAGTCTCCTTTAAACATAAATCCACTGCAGGTGGAAAGTGCTGTTCCAGATAAGCCTGTGCGGACTGCCGTCCCAGATCAGCCTGTGCAGTGCGCTCAGGCTGATCTTGTACGGCACTTTCCGCTTGTATGGTATTGTCTATTTCAAAAAAGTCTCCTTTAAACATAAATCCACTGCAGGTGGAAAGTGCTGTCCCGGATCAGCCTGTGCGGACTGCCGTCACAGATCAGCCTGTGCAGTGCGCTCAGGCTGATCCTGCACGGCACTTTCCGCTTGTATGGTTTTGTCTATTTCAAAAAAGTCTCCTCTGAACATAAATCCACTGCAGGTGGAAAGTGCTGTCCTGGATGACACTTTACTACGCATATGCATTAAGCCTGGTATTCCCATGACACGCATGATAACAGGGAATAATCGGGACTTAAACATTAGAAACATTAAGATGAAACATTTTCCTAAATGTGCTGCAGTTTTAAGACAACCATTACGATTCTAATAAAGATTTTTCAAAAAGATAAATAAAGCATCATGACCAAAAAACTATTTTACATGTTCGTATTTGACGAGATTTAATCCCACTCTATTGTTTACATTTTAAACACGATGAAACATGTTTTATTAGTTTATCATGCGCTCACTGAAATGTAACTGTGATTATTCTCATTAATACTGTGTCAGCATGACGATTAGCAAATAAACAAAGCAAATGTTTATAAACTGTTTACTTGGAGGATCAGTGTTTTTATATTAAACAGTATCCAACAACAGAATAGTTTCCTTACGCAAGGTATAACAGAAGCTTAAACATGCAATAAGAC
The DNA here is from genome assembly GCA_027627225.1 of Congeria kusceri. Taxonomy (NCBI): domain Eukaryota; kingdom Metazoa; phylum Mollusca; class Bivalvia; order Myida; family Dreissenidae; genus Congeria; species Congeria kusceri. The sequence goes on along the minus strand of CM051035.1, from coordinate 56,498,696 downwards.
ACTTTTACCAGTAATTTAACTGACTGTTTAAGTAGTTTATTCTAAATTTGACCTCTTTCGCCTTTACTGTGGCTTTATTACCTCCGTTTCGGGAGAGCAGTACACAGTCATCTCGTTCCTTCTTTCAAGAACGTATCCGAAATCTGCTCCTTTCCAAAACTGATCAAGTTGGTCCTCCTTGGTTTTGGCCCTGAAAATGACACGGAAAAACGGTACTGAAAACATTGATGGGAACATACAATATCTTAGGGCTGTTCCAGAAAAAAAGGTGACGAGCGGGTGTAACGCGGATGTATTAAAATTCGGTGGGAGGGGGGTGATAGAGGGGATAAACGGATTATCAATGGCTTGAATAAAAAAAAGTTGTGTTGGTAGTACCCCATCTTTGGACCTGCGTTCCGCCCCCCCCTCCCCATCACCTTTTTCCCTGGAACCGCCCTTATTTTGAGCAGATTTTTAACACATTAATTTCTTTTGATTTTCTCAATGGAAAAATTATAATGTCATACTTACAAAAAGTTATTTGTCAATAAAATATTGCCTTCAAATTCAACTGAATATTGGAATACTGATTTACATTGTTTGGATTTTTCGCTGTATTTAACAGACAACAGACTACTGTATATGAAAAATGGTTACCATCCCCTGCTAGAATCAGGACACGTTGGTTGAGACAGACGGTGTTCGACGGAGCAGTCTTTCTCGTACCCCCAACACCGGTCCTCGGAAAGGGCAGACTGTCAATGCATGAAAATAAATAGACAATATTTGGAGTTAAATTGAAAGGCATTTGTAAAGGGAACTGAAAAACACATAAAGCAGGGTTTGCAAAATCAATTGTCCGTATTGCCCAGCTTATCCCAGATTACATGACAGTGTGCACGGACATGAGACAATTTGCCAGAATTCACTATATACCCTAATTATTGTACGGACAAGTGGCAAACAGCATTTGTCAAAAATGGACAAGGAATCCAATATCAGATTTCGCCACCCCTGTTTGAATTCATATGCACACCAAGTCTTTCAAAAGAAACGAACAACTAAATACAGATCAGACACAAACAGTTATGCTTTCCACAATAATGAAATATATTTATACAGATGGCCAGTTACAACAATACAATCGGCTTCCAATAAGAGCTGTTGGAGGACAGCACGCTCGACTTTTCTCACACTTGTCAGAGTAACTGGCACTTTTTCTAAAACAAACTGTTTGGATAGTTAATAGGGGCCAATTAAACAAAGTTAATATCGTTCTCTAGTTACTGAGTGGAAAGCTTTTCTAATTTTCAGAACAGTCAACTTGACCTTGACCCCACCCACCCCATATGCAATCCCATGCAATGTCTCACTATATAGTATCTATAAATTGAGTTTCATTAAAATATTTCAATTTGTTTGCAAGTTATTAAGCAGAAACTGTTTTTTCTATTTTTAGTAACAGTGACCTTGACCTTGACCCCACCACAAATGCAATCCCAAGTAAAGTATTGCTTTAGGGTATCTATGTATGAAGATTCAGAGTCGAGTTAGAGAGTTGATATCAAAAGTTGATTCCGCCACCCCACACATGAGAATGTAAAATTTCTTAAGCGTAAAAAGGCACATAATTTTGACAAATTTCAAACTAGAGTTATAAAAATTGGCCTATGGGTTCATTTTAATAGAAAAGTCGATCTAAACATGTAAAATCAAATTTCTTATATTATTCTCAATTTCAGAAAAGATTATCATACATACATTTATCTGCTAAAGGACTGTTGACAAGTGAATATGAACATTCACATGTTTTACACCAAACTGCTTTGAAAATGGGCAAAGCGGCCAAATATTTTGCATATTTTTTTATCAGCCCATTTTTCGGTGTGAGATGTCAGATGTTGTATTTTCATTAAAACTAAATGCACTAGTATTGAGGGTCTACTATACATAGATATGTTCATAAGGTGTAAAAAAAAATGTTTGTTTCAGGTTACATGCCCAAAAAAATTAGGATCGATAGGTAGGGAATTAATATTTTTTTATTTTTTTCTGTATTTGGTAAATGGTCAGCCTGAAAATTCTAAAACTGAATGAATATTCAAAACTGTTTGTAATATCACAAAGCATTGTTTTGAAGAGAATGATATCAAAACAAAACACTTACTTATCCAAAAAACATTTAATTATTGGAAAAAAATAGTAAAAATAAACAAAAAAATATCTGACCCACTCAATAAAATGTTCTAGGGTCGGGCATTTTTTTAGGGTAGGTTGGGTAACCTGAAACAAACATGTTTTTTTTTACGCCTAATGAATGTAACTTTCATCATGAGAGAAGTCATGGCAACAAAATGATCCAGAATTTTATGAATGATATTACCCAAGTCAACCAAGTGGTGCACATAGTTTCATGCATCATGAACGCTGGATCAACTTTTGTTACACCTCGTTCACACTGTCACGATTTTGGCTACGATTGCCCACGACTGATTGTGGACGTGTTAATCATAATGTCTCGTGCATAATCGTGGAACTAACGAAGGCATACTTAATGAGTGCGTAGTATCATTGCAGCAAACCGCTTTGTTGTGGTCCATCATGAATATGCGTGAGTAGCCATGATAGTTGCCACAAAAGATCCTATTGAAATCGTAACTGAACCGTAGAGAAAGCGTAGAAATCTGTATCATATACGTAGCAAAACTAAACATAACATAGTACAGTCGTTTATATGTTTGTTATTCAAGAGCTGTCTCAGGACAGCGCGCTCGACTATGCAACCGCTTTGTCATGGGCCTTTATCTCTACAAAATAGGGGCATAATTCTGCTATAATGCTGGTCACAGTTATGGGTATTGGCCAGTGACCTTATATAATGAAGCTGAAGGCATGTGTGTGAAGTTTCAATTGAATATCTGTAGTAGATATAGAGATATGGAGTTGTTGCTCGCAAACTATAACCTGATTTTCTAAGTACAAAAAGGGGCATAATTTGGCTAAATTGCAGGTCAGAGTTATGGGTCTTGGTCAGTGGATTCTCATAATGACCCCGAAGACATTTGTGAAGTTTCAATTGAATATCTCTAGCAGTAACAGAGATATGGACTTGTTGCACGCAAACCTTAACAAGAGCATTACGCTGACGCCGACGAACGGATGAGTAGTATAGCTAGAACTTTTTGGTGAATAGGCGAGCTAAAAAATAGTCACGATAAATCACGAAAGACCAAGAATGCCTATACCATGGCTGTAGGAATAAGCCAGATTGGGATACGATTGCACTAGGATTGTCCTGTGTTCTGAAGAGAAATCGTGGCAACGCTACGATACGCCAAATAGGTTTTTGAACAAGTTCAAAACTGTCGTAGCACTTCACTATCAATAAGAATCATCCAAGAATCTTCAAAATTCACACAGATGCCGGCACGTATGTGTTCACGCTTTACCACGCTTCACCAAGATTTTTTTGTAAATCTTGGGCAATCATAGCCAAAACTGTGACAGTGTGACCGAGGCTTTACCTTGTATGGGCAGGTCTCATCTTCTCTGCACAGTTCTGCCACGTGTGGGTTGTTTGTGAAATAGTATGGAATATGCAGGTCAGGTAGGTTGATTGAAGCCCAGTCGTATCCATGGTAGCAGTCAGTGAACAACAGCAAGGTCAAGGTCAGTGAGTAGTACAGCCACCAGAATGGCCATCTCATGCTGAAAAAACATTCAACAATTGTTAAATTAATGTAAGTTTGATTTTAAAGCAATTACTGGTTAGCAGTTTCTATGAAATAAATACACAGACAAGAAATGTGGAACTTCCAAATTTTTTTTTCAAATGAAGGTCAAACTAGAGTTTGTTTTTGGAAAAAAAAAACATATATCTCCCCCCACGCACCGCCATAACTCTGCCCAAAACTCACCTACCATGACATTCCAAAGATATGCACACCACACTTGATAATGATCAATCCTGTGAAGTTTTTTCAAATTCCAGCCAGTGGATACAGAAAAGAGCACAGACAAGGTCTATTCTGTCAATATGAAAGTGCCATAACTCCGCCAAAATTCTGCCGCCGACAATATGCACAACCAGAATTGATACTGATAAATCATGTTTTAGATATGTCTATATTCATGATGTGTTTTACAAAGTTTTGTCAAAATCCGACCAGGGGTTATGGATAACAAGCACAGACAAGGTCTGTTATGTAAACTAGAGGGCCATGATGGCCCTAGGTCGCTCACCTGCGTGTGAAGCATCATAATGGCTTTTGAGAAGATTGTTTGAGATTTCAATAAAGCCTTACATGGAAAACTGTCCTGCCCCCTGGCAGCCATGTTTTTTAACAAATCGCGAAAATAGGCTAGTGTATATGTACATGAATGGTCTGGAAAGTTATATTGCGATTTGGCAATATCGTGATCACGATCCTTGGACCCGACGAATTGCGATATAACGATTTGCAGTTTACCAAAGAAAATACTGTCATGGTATTGTTAAAATTGTGAAACACGTGAACGGACTAAAATGAGTGTAAACACAGAATACAGTTTGAGCGCCTAACTTGTGCTAATACAGGTTACGAGTATTAGGTTAATGTTTGCGAGCTATACTAGTCTTGGTGCCCAATGCTTTGCAAAACAAGTCAACAAGCCTATCCATATCTATTTTTACAATGAAATGGGCGAGCTGGACCTGGATTAAAAGGTCACACCCCATTCACTGTAACTCAGTTTGTACTCAAGTCATTAAACAGACAGCTTTTAAAAATATTTTTAGTCATGGTGCCCTTGACCACAACCACCCCAGATGCAACCTCAAGCGAGGCATCTATGTATGAAGTTTTATTACAATAGCAATTTTTGTTCTCAAGTTATTGTTCAGAAACCAAAAGTTGGTGCTGCTGTCACATACCCCAATCTATCTAATAACCACAAATTTTCATTTGGTTAAAAATGGCTATCTTAGATAATTGTTATAACTTCATCTGTAAAGTAATTAAATGATAATGCAAAATTTGGAAGACTTGATGCCATAACTACTGCAATTTGTCTTTTTTTTTTCTATGATTTTTTTTAATCCACTGAAGTCCAACAAATTAAAGTTTTAGCATAATACCTGCTTATGTGCAATTTTCAACACTTTTTCCTGATGCAAACAACAACAACAACAATTAATTCAAATGCCCTCTATAACCACACAAAGTTTGATGAACCTAGCTTTTGTATTTATTGAGTTGCAGGACCCAAATTTTATTGCACAGACAGACATACAGACAGAAACATAGATGGAGGGTGTCCCATCTGATCATGCAACCACTAGTGGACAAATAACTTTCAAAACAAACTCTTCATTAATGTGAGTGACATATAAATATAAATTTCTAGGCACATTACTAACTTGTTAAAAACTGAAATTATTTCTCTGAAACAGTACCTTTCCAACACAGAAACCAGTTTATATTTAACCTTGAAGAATCATGTGCAAATATTCCATTGTTATTGATAGTGCTGTTTACTGAATTGTCTAGGCTGTTGCTTAACCACAGGCCAAGTTCATGGCCACATGAGGATAAATAGGTCAGTTGGAGAAAGTTATACAATTCATGACATAACAAGTATATAGCATAGGAGGTCAAATAAGATTCAAGTAAACAGTTGCTCTGGTTTTTGTGTTCCTCCCTGATGTGATTTTCTGCAGATTATCATAATTACCAGAAGTATTGGGAATATTGAATCTTCAAATATAATTCTAATATTGGGTTGTTGTTTATGTTCATGCCTCATCACCACTACATCATCATCATCATCATCATCATCATCATCATGATCGTCATTATTATCATCATCATCACCATCATCATCATCATCATCAAAAACACCAAAATCACAGTATCATATGTATCATAGCCGTCATCATTTAAATATTTATAATCATCTTCAAAAATAAGCAACATCAACAATAGCTTTAGCAATTTAAACCGAGGTCTTATAGGCTACATTTATAAACATTTACCTGACGTACCCTAAAAAATGCCCAGACCATAGAACATTTTTATTAAGTTTGTCAGATATTTTTTTTTGGCAATAATTATATTTTTTTCGTTAAATAAGTGTTTGTTTTGATAGCATCCACTTTACAAGGAATTTGGTAGAGGGTCACCAAAGGAACATTTATGTGAAATTAGTTTGAAATCCAGCCAGTGGTTTTAGACCAGAAGATTTTTAAAGTTTTCAATATAGCCATATAAGCAAAACTGCCCAATGCCCTGGCGACCATGTTTTTTCAGGAATCAAAATGATTTCAAGGAATTTGGTAGAGGGTCACCCAAGGAACATTTCTGTGAAATTATTTTGAAATCCAGCCAGTGGTCTCAGACGAGAAGATTTTTTAAGTTTTCAGTAAAACCATATAAGGAAAACTGCCCTGCCCCGTAGCGGCCATGTTTTTTAACAAATCAAAATGATTTGAAGGAATTTGGTAGAGGGTCACCAATGAACATTTCTGTGAAATTATTTTGAAATCCAGCCAGTGGTTTCAGACTAGAAGATTTTTAAAGTTTACAATATAACTATATAAGGAAAACTGCCCCACCCCCTGGCAGCCATGTTTTTTTTACAAATCAAAATGATTTGAAGGACTTTGGTAGAGGGTCACCCAAGAAACATTTCTGTGTAATTATTTTGAAATCCAGCCAGTGGTTTCAGACAAGAAGATTTTTTAGGTTTTCAATAATGTTATATAAGGAAAAATGCCCCGCCCCCCTGGCGGCCATGGTTTTTAACGAATCAAAATGATTTAAAGGAATTTGGTAGAGGGTCACCCAAGGAACATTTCTGTGAAATTATTTTGAAATCCAGCCAGTGGTTTCAGACCAGAAGATTTTTAAAGTTTTCAAATTATCCATATATGGAAAACAACCCCGCCCCCTGGCGGCCATGTTTTTTAACGAATCAAAATGATTTGAAGGAATGGGTCACCCAAGGAGCATTTCTGTGAAAACTATTTTCAAATCCAGCCAGTGGTTTATGACAAGAAGATTTTTTTAAGTTTTCCAGTTTTTAAGCTTTTGGTTGCCAGAGTTTTCAATATATTTTAATAAATTGAAGGAATTCGGTAAAGGACCATCCCAGGAACATTCCTGCCAAGTTAGGTTAAAATCCACCCAGTGGTTGCAGAGAATAAGTTGTTTGAAGTAAAATGTTGACGACGGACGACATACGCTGGACACAGACTGACCCCAACAGCTCACCTTTGAGCACTTTGTGCTCCGGTGAGCTAAAATGAGTCCCCAAACTACAAGCCCATACTTATATATACCATACAAGCAGCAAGTAGCATGGTGCACTCTAAATAGTGTAAAAATATTTCTCAATGAAGGAGAAAATGTAAAACAGTGCAGAAGTATTTTTCAATTAAGGAGAAATAATAAATCAGCTTCAAAAATCATGTAAGATAATTACTTGAGTTTCCAAAATCCCAACTGAATATTAGTTACTAACTAAACAGTCCAAGACCTACAGAAAATAATTAACCCTTTCAGGCACTAGATCACATGATCTAAATCCTATATTCTGTTTGCTTGTTTACAACATGAATTCTAGCTATTGATTATTGTTTAAATCTTTTTCCTAACTGGATGCCATGACAGACAGTGAAAATTTTTATTGCTGCACACACAGCCAAAATATAGGTCAGAAGCAGGCTATCAATGGTTACTATGTGTAATGATGCTGATCTCAAATAAGAAGTATACTGTTGACTCAGAGTGATGTATTGATTTTACTGATAAGCAGACTCCACTATCTGAGTTATAAAGGGAAATAACACATTTATGGCAATTATCTTCCTGATACTGCATTTACCTCCCAGGTAAACCAGGTGAGTTATTCAGGAATAGATGTATTTGGGACCAAAAAAGGGGCGATAACTCTGGTGTTCCAGGTGAGCTAAAAAAACTTCAAAGGGCCATAACTCCGCCAAAAATTTGCCGACTATGACATGCCGACGATATGCACAACTAGACTTAGTACTGATCAATCCCATGAAGTTTCGTCAAAATCTGACCAGGGGTTACGGAGAACAAGCGCAGACAAGGTCTGTTATGTGAAAAAATTCAAAGGGCCGTAACTCCGCCAAAAATCAGCTGACGACAACATGCCGACGATATGCACAACTAGACTTGGTACTGAAATCATGTGCTGTTTGTCAAATTCCGACCAGGGGTTATGGAGAACAAGTACAGACAATTTTTTTTTTCAGGAGTCCAGACATCCATCCATCCATCAATTCATCCATACATACATGCAACTGTCCAGCACAACATCAAAATGTCTCCCTACCCACTACGTGGGGGGAGACATAATAACTATAGCAAGGAAAACACGTTCATTATAATGAATAATATGTAAATAAAATAAAATAATATGTACATAATTTTTGAAATTCATTAAAACAATGAATTTCAAAAATTATATACATATTACATTGTTTAATATTTAAATATATAAGACAATTCGTTACATCAGCTTCCTATAGACATACACTTAATATATTATTTCTTACAATGCAATTAGCATGTCACCAACACCCATTACTGAACTTTGATTTAAATTCTGAACATGTGTTATCACAACATGTAATCATATATCAAGCACTTTATCAAACTTTAACCCGGAGGTCTAAGTACACGCCCTACACACTAACAGTGAAATTAAAAGAAGATATGCTCAGTTTTAAAGAGACTTCATTACAATTTATTCTTATTTTGAAACAAATGTCTCAGCCTGTCTTAAATGCACAAACTTAAGTATTTGGGCTAATAAAGTCCAAAATTAAATCATGAAGAAGCATACAACTGAAAAAAGTGGTGTCAGTGCTATACAATGAACCTACGACAACTGGATCAAAACTCAATTTGGCTTCTTTTTCATATAACTATGTCTGCATCTGTATCAGCAATAGTTTTAATAAGGACGCCCTTTTCCATGTATCCGCATCTACCATCGAAAAGAATAAATATATAAAAATTATTTAAACATAAAAAATTAACACTCATGGCATGTCATGTGAGTAATGAGAGTATAACTATTAAAGTAACGTCGTTTATGATGTCAAAATGTACATCATTTTGACGTTGAAAAATATTGAAATTAATCTGCATATGTGAAGTTAATAGACATAAAAATGTAGTTAAAAATTATTTTCCATATTTTGAGAAAGGCGCAATGCCGGAACATCAATAAACAGGAGAGTGGTCACGTTTAAATATTGTAGACTGCGAATATTTATGCAAAAATAAATAACAGATGGTGGATTGGGAACACATATTCACCATTTATATCTATGGCATCATCCATGATACTACAAAATGTTACTCTATTATGGAGTTATTATACGCAGGGAATCACGTTTATAAATAGATCTGGGTGTTTCCCAATGTCGTTCGAAGCATTACTGAAATTTACTTTACTGAGCGAAGTTAAAAGTACTGGTAGTCCGTTTTTTCCAACCGTTGAATACAGATTTTTATTTCACAGAGTGAAATACTGCAATTCTATTTGACCTGTTGTATTTTATACTGAAAATATACCAAATACATCAGTATTTTATTAAGAATGTCTATAGGTATATAATAATAAAATACAATAGAGTAAAACCCACCTGGCTTGCAACAATTTCATAGAAATTATAATTATCTGGGGATAATCAGTACTCAAGCTTGATTGCTGGGTGGAAACAGTAATCGATAAGTTGATTGCTGGGTGGCAACAGTAATCGATCAGTTGATTTCTGGGTGGCAACAGTACTCGATCAGTTGTCCAGGGCTGGTATTCACAAAGCTCCTAAGGGAAATCTTAACCGAAGTTGAAATTTCAGATAAAATTTTCTATATTAAAAATCTAATGAAATCTGTTTACAAAAGGGTAAAATATTAAACATCTGAGCAATATTTACTAGTTTATAACATTTTAATGTAAAAATATATATATATATGAAACAGCAAGAGACTTAAGAAATTTTCCCTAAGGAGCTTTGTGAATATGGGCCCAGACATTATTATACTTGGTTGCCTAATTTGTATTTTTTTTTACTTAAATTCAATGATCTATTTAAAGAATACATGATTGTATAATATAAGATTAGATTATGAGATATTTTGTGTTTTCAAGGCCAATTATGGGCCTCATTCCCCCAACCCTGGAGCATACATGGTTCCCCCAAAATATCAAAATTTAGCCACTTGATGTTTTGCATGAAGCCTGGACAAACAAAATATATATCCACACTAAAGGTATTGACCTTACGATGAGATTTGATTGACAATGTGTTTAGCCATTCAGAAAGCTAGAACTTAATTGTTTGACCGACATGGCTTATAAAAACATTCGTTCACTCTCAACGGTGTTCGCCAGACTTTATCCTAGGTAGGCGTGTTTATAAATCCTATCGCGTATCATCAATTGTTTAAGCAAATAAACGTTTACCTAGTTTGAGAACATTCCTTCGTAAAGTCCATATATACACACTTCTCACTGCGAAAATTGAAAATTTACGGTCACACTATGAGTAAGGTCCTATATCATGTTTCATTCACAAATATAGCAAATGATACCTAATAATTATGGTATCAGTAGCAAACAATGTCAATTAATAAGTCCAGCAGGTTATCAAATCGTTAAAGAACGAGGCTTTGTCTTGTAATCAGCCATGTACCATTCTGAATGCCAGTTTATACACTCTGGTCTTCCTTCATTGGTTCATTGGTTACGAATAAAACTTCAACAGTCATACCATAGACAGAGTTAAATTATCTCCAACCAAGAAAATTTAAGGGTTTATAAAAAGTGAGCAATTTATCCATCACAAGTTAGCAGACTACTCCCTATATTGGTCGGTAATTCAAGTGAGGCTGTACCATAGTTGCACTAACAGATGCAGCAGTCTTACCATGGGTACCAGGGATCCTTTCCCTTTTTTGACAGGGTCAGTGAAAGGATCTAATTCCATTGCAATACAAAATGTACTTTTCCACAAAATGTACTTTTCCACCACAAAATGTACTTTTCCACAAAATACTTTTCCACAAAATGTACTTTTCCCAATATGAGTGATGTTTTTATATGTAGTGAAAAATAGGGAATATAAAGAACATTTATGTTTTAAATCATGACATGACTTATATGTTTATGAATAAAAATCTTTAAATTACTTTCAGTTTAATCCATATATGCTGCTAAATCAAATAATTGATGAATCAAATTTTCTTTGTCATTTTGCAAATTAGCAAGATGTTAAGCAAAATTTCCCCCATTCACTAGTTACAAACTCAAATCATTTGCAGTGATCTCCCTTACTACAACAGGTGAGTGGTGCGTAATCAAACAATGTGCAGAGAGAGTAACATATTTTCAATGGATAACAAGGCTTGTTATAGGGTGTGACGTATGCCCCCCCCGAAGCATATGCTTGTCAGAGGAAGGCAACACAATGTCAGTTACATGTTGGCAAAAATGACGCTTCCTACAAAAAGAGTTATGGTCCTTGTACTATGCACTTCCTCTCAACGTCCTCTATCAATATTTGTGGTTTTATTTAAAATCCCTTCAATACTAATGGAGTTATGCTCTTACAAAAAATAAACAAAGGGCAATAACTCTGTGAATATTGAAGAAAGAATTATGGTCCTTGTGCACTGCACTTCCTCTCATTGTCCTCTATAATTTAATGAAGTTTTCGTTTGAATCCCTTTAATACCAACGGCGTTATGCTCTGCACACGAAAATGAATGCTAAGTAAATAAAAAAAAGGGCAATAACTCCCTAAATATTGAAGGAAGAGTTGTGATCATTGTGCTCTGCACTTCTCCTTGTCCTCTATCATTATATGAAGTTTCATTTCAATCCCTTCAATACAAATGGAGATATGCTGCTTCACATAAGGAAATAAAACAAAGGGCAATAACTCCATAAATATTGAAGAAAGAGTTATGGTACCTGTGCTCAGCACTTCCTCTCATTGTCCTCTATCTTTATATGAAGTTTCATTTGAAATACTAATGGAGTCATGCTCCGCGCAAGAAAACAAAAAAACTATTTATTACTACTGTTAATTTTAATACAGCTTTGTGCGTGAAAGTCAGTTACAATCAAAGAGAATTTGATGGAAAACATGTTTGCAAATGCACATGAAGTTGCGCAAAAAATAATTTTTGGGCCAATTTCAGTGATGTCTGAAAACTAGCGAATGCTAGATCAAACACTATATATCCAAAAGTGATATGTTGTAGTGACTGTAGGTCACACAAATACAGTAAATCCATATGAGGCGTGTTGTGGGAAAGTGTCATCCCAGATTAGCCTGTGCGGAATGCACACGTTAATCCGGGATGACACTTAACGCACATGCATTAAGCCCGGTTTTAACACAACACGCCTCATATGTTATAGTGTCTGAAGGTCAAACGCCATTCTTACTCAGAGAAAAAAACTATGAATTTGTATAAAAATTACTTGCATAATATATTACAAACACATATATTTATATAGGCAATAATATTTCAAACACATTTGATGACAGATCATTGTCATTATGAAGCTAAGTTACTAAATGGCTCCAAAAGTTCTCACAAAATTTATTCTTTCTTATATAAAAAGCTACATGTGTTATTGCTTATGGTATATACGGTAAGACACTGTGTAGTGCCTCCTGTCATACAGGCCCCAAGGATAAAATGCATTTTAAACACCACATTTATATCAGGCAATGTAACTGTGACATCTAACACATAGCAAACTCCTTTGAAGGCATGACAGGTGTTATTCATCCACATTATGTCATATAAAACAAGCTTTGAAAATGACTTTAAAGGGACTTTTTCACAGATTTTCTTCATTTTTAAAAACATTGTTTACTCTCTTAACTGCAAAATCTAAAGCAGTTGCACTCATAAAAAACAAATATTATAATAAGAAATTTTTTCACATTTTACATTTGCCTTCGCCGGTCCTCGCACCTACGACTGTCGGAATAAAAATCTTTCGCGCTAACACCTCGGCAATACTGACTTTCAATCACGGTGGTGAATTTGTAACGCTATGTATACTGGGTGTACCGTCTACCGATGTATTAAACTTTAAAACAAAATTAAATATCACTAAACTTAGATTTATATTGTAGAATAGCGAATTACAGTAGATCACCGTTATTTCGAACACCATTAATCCGAATTTCTCGTTAGTGTTTTTTCGGTCCCGATTTTTTCCTTATTATTTTAATTATAATTTTGATGAGGATTAATTCGAACTCCGTTCTTTGGAATTATAACTATTTCCAACCCATTAATCTGGTCCCAACACCTGTTTTTCAGTGCATTTATCAAGTGTTAATTCAAAGTTTTAATAATAAAGATGGAGATAATTTTCACACCTTTACCTTAACCGTATCAGCTGTGACAGCATTTGCTCTCTGCTTGATTTTCACACCTTTCCGAAGTTAATAATCAATTAAACCAAGCTGTTGTGTTTGTATAATTAAAGCGTGGCAAGCTATTGCTTTAACAAGACTGAATTGCAAACATGGATGTCAAAACGTTTGAGCAATTATTAGGTTTCTGTATTTAAGATAGACTTGCATTTGTCAGATCATCAGTTCGTATTTACTTGCACTAATATTCACGATGTCAGAAGCAGTAATAAATACAGAAAACATCAATCCCATTGCCAAGCAACCTGGAGAAGGGCCCGTTAACCAACGCGGGAGAATATCCGGATTGGCAGCAGGGAAAGGCGTTAAACGACGCCATACATCGAAAACCTACCAAGAAAAGTATGGTGCCATCATGGAAGTGGAGCGTGGTGTAAAGTCAAAGAAAATGATCGCTGATAAATATATAATAAACTCACGTACATGAAGTTATCGGATTAATTCATTTTTTATTAGTTCAATCAAAGTGTGTAGTGTAACCGCATCTCTACTATATAACTATGCGATTTTTACAACAACTTTTTTTCTCTCAAGAAAATCTAGAAATGTTTAATTTGAATAATCGTTATTTCGAAGTATTTTCTCTGGTACCGACGACTTCAAAATAACGTGTTTTGACTGTATATTTTGAATTATAATCATACCGTTCATAATTTGGCACTTTTGTATGATTTTATATGTTCACAAGTGTGACAGTGACCTCTTTATTTAACCTAGGTTCGGCCATTTTATTTTATGACGTATGTACCGATTACCGGTGCACCTGTAATTATCTTCATTGTTTCATGGTCAGCTGCTGTACTAAACCTCTCATTTATATAACTTGCCTGAAACTAATTATTGACAAACAAATGCATTGTTTTTGAATATATCTGACTTTGCTTTTTCTGTTGTTTTTTTTTTCAAAGTATAATCAGGATGATACATATATAAAATATTGATCTACATTAAAATCTGATATATATATAAAATATTGATCTACGCTATAATCAGATACACAAACAGAAAACAAGTATATAAATATGAACAATATGACAATACCTCATGTAATAAATTCACAAATCCTATCTATTTCATCACAGACTTAAACTATCACAGTCTCTAGTGATCTTGCCAAATAATAACAGCCTATCCAGAGCAATGGGGCATAAGAACTGACTGCCTCGCCTCGACCATACTAGGCATATCTCGGATTACACCGATAGACAGTATACACCGGCAGATGGTATCCTGAGTATAAATGATACATGTTTTCCAAAACAACACTTCATAATTTTATTCATTTCAACTGATGATTTTTCATAAATGTCACTATATTTCCAATATATTTTTTGTCAGTAGTGTTATTCGCTTGTTTATATATAATTTATTTTTATTTTTTGGGGTCTTTTACATTATTTTTTTTCAATCATCAATCTGAGAACAGGTCCCTTTAAGTAATTCCAGTCCCTTTGTGTCTTTATTACATTTAGTCCAGGGTTGTCATTATTAACCGATTGCCGATCAAATTCATCATTTAAAATCTTGAGGAAATCTGTTGTTTTTTCAGGAACTTAAAAAATTGCAATTGGAAATATCACGAGGGAGCCCCCTAGAGCCGTGGCAAAATCGCTTAGATTTAGATATAAATCCCTCGTTTCATTTGATAATGACAACCCTGATTTAGTATGTTAAAGAAACCTATCCACAGATTTTGAAATTGACAATTTTTTTCTTCTTTTTCTTGTCACAGTTTCCCACACAAAAAGTATGAAGTATATAATAAAGTCAAAAAACACTCACGATATAGAAATTTATTTAATGCTAAGTAGTGAAATATAGAAAAATATCAGATATATCCCTATATCACTCACAGTGATGGACTACTTTTTTAAATTTTATTTGATTTGAACAATATTTAATTGAAGGTGTTGTCACCATGTAACATACATAATTACCAAAAAAGAAAAGTAGTGAAGATTAATAACACCAAATGTTAAGAATACCTCTCTGATATATTGAAGTGTCTTTCCTCTTATTTTCTCTTGGATTTTCCTCAGTCGTATTGAGCCAAGGAGACTAGAACAGACAATGTCTTGCAGGTACAAGTTTTACCAACAAGGCATTGGAGCTCGTCATCTTGGTCCAAATGTAATTTTGGCATCTAAAGTATTTATGTTATCCTTTGCACTTTATTCATCCCAGCATATTACATTTGCACTTGTTGTTTACTGTTGCTATGAACAGTAGTCTCCCTTTGTTTACATAATTGTTGTATTGCCCGTTCTCCAATTCCAAAATATAACAAAAATCCAGTGTACCCTTAAGTAATAACTTGTGTTCATTAAGCACATAATTATATTGTTTTGTGTGTATTAAGTTTTTATATCCAGTTAATACTCTTAAGTATTTAGTCTAAGTATCCCATGTGTGTTCTTGTAAGTAGTGTTCAGCGTTTAATTCTCAGCCATCTTGTTTTCTTCAATTCTTGACCGGCTTTTAATCCAATTGTGTTTTTAAGTCCGAGTAATTAATATAGAAAACACTTTATTCAATTTCAGAACACTCCTAACAGTACAACTTTTGTTGTTTTACATTTTAATGCGCATCTAGGAGTTTAATCAGCTTAAATTGCTTGCGAAAGACATGTGCGTTTGAATGTCGTGACTGTGTTAACTATTGTTTACATAATAACACCTATGCACACGCTATTTTTAGAAAACTGAATTTCGGAGAACTGAACGCACTTTCACTTTCAATAGGTACTTTTATGATAAATATATTTAAAGCTAGCAATGTGTGTTAACTTCTTGATTTAAAAGCTGACCATTATTCAACGACTACGTGTATCAAATTGCATTTAAAGTTAAATAATTTAGAACACGGATTCTGCGTTGTCTATGAATATACTGTGTAGCATAGTAGACTGTCGTACTGTAAACACGCTGCCATGATAATGCCTTGAGTCCAAAAAATGTTGCGATTTAAAGTGCTTAACTAGATCTAATCCACGGCACATTTGATCGTAATCCAAGATGGCGCTGGAATGTTTATTACTAATCCCGATTACTACGCATTATAGAGGAAATAGTGCGGACGTAATATTGTAAATATCGTGTTGAAAATCCCCTTAATAAAAATCAAACGTAAAGAATATTCAAACAGCATTTAAATAAAAAGAAAATTTGTTTGTTTTCGGTGTGATAACGCGTGATATCGTCACCTAAAAGGGAGACAATATACATATTTTCACTCGCGCAAGCGCTCGTTAAAATATTCATTGTCTCCCTTTCCGGTGACGATATTACGCGTTATCACACCGAAAACAAACAAATATCCTCTATATATTGGAAATAATGTGTCTTTTATGGATAAACAGAGGCCCAGATAAGGCATGTACACTAAATAACACACACACAATTGGAAGATACACAGTGGAAAATTAAATTTGGGAGTACATTTACATAGAAAAAATAAAATTTGGGTGTACATTTATGCAAAATTTTCTGGCGTACATCATATTTTAGTGACTAGAAGAAATATAGAAGAATATAAAAGTTTTTACGGACTTGCACACCTGGATGTGCAGTTTACATGTTCGGTAGACAACAATAAAATTCTTACAATATTCGGAATTCTAACTTGTAACATTATTGTATGCAAATGGTGTTGCTACATTATTAAGACTATTATAATAATACTCTGCTGTTGTTGTTTTTTCTCTAATGACAACTGTAAAGTTAAGTTGTGAGAAAATTTACCACAAACTGTCCAATATAGAGTGTACATTTACCCCCATAAATACTGGAGGGACTGTACATTTACTCCCAAATTTTCAGAAGTAAGCATACATTTACCCCCATAAATACTGGAGGGACTGTACATGTACTCCCAAATTTTCAGAAGTAAGCATACATTTACCCCCATAAATACTGGAGGGACTGTACATTTACTCCCAAATTTTCAGAAGTAAGCATACATTTACCCCCATAAATACTGGAGGGACTGTACATTTACTCCCAAATTTTCAGAAGTAAGCATACATTTACCCCCAGTACAAATATGTATCTGGAGCACAAGAACAACATAACTGAAATGAATAAATTTATGAAGCATTAGCAACACTTTAAGTCAGTACCTGAATTATCCTAAGTATTGGTAAACTTATTTATTTTTTTTGACAAGGTATGTTTAACATTTTTTCATCAATATTTATTTTAATTGACAAATTAAATCAATTTTATTTACTTCAAATAATTATTTTTTTGAGTTTTTTTATGAGCATAATTCTAAGTGCACAAACCTGGCAACTATGTGCACTGACCTAATGAATTGCACCGACAATTTTGGCAAATAATATATGACATAATAGAATGTTTTGCAAAAGTCAGGATTTCCAGGTTGAATATATATGGTACACAGGATCCAAATTTACATTTAATAGAAACTATCATCAGACATAAATGAAAATTTTTCTGAATGAAAATTTAACAAACAGTTTAATATGTTTTTTTAAACAAAACATAATGCCAATGTTCCACATAGTACATCATTAACTATAACAGTCCATATATACTATTTATCACATGCTATGCCTTGTTTCCCGTGTAATACAACCATTACGAATATCTCTATCTTACACATGTGTAAGATAACATTTTGAGCGTTTTCATTGGCTACATATTTTTTGACTGTCCAATCGCATGAAGTTATTTTGGTGAAATAACGTCGTCAAAATGAAATGACGTCATGCCAATACACAACTTTTAGGATTTATCAACCTTTATTATTTTGGTAAAATTAGACGGTTTTTTTTTTCGTTTCAAAGATACCATAAAAAAGATCTGACACTCGTTGTCATTTCATACCATATTTTATTAAACTCGTCCAGGAAATTTGTTAGTAAGCTCGCCAAAGGATCGCTTATGAACAAAATTCCTGAACTCGTTTAATAAAATATGGTATGAAATGACAACTCGTGTCAAATCCTATATATATCAAATAACTTATTATTATGCACCTATCAATATTTTCCCCCAGGGGAGGAGCGGCGGGCAGACCTAGGGGAATTTGACAAATGCTTTTTTGGGGGTCTAATTCCCCACTCTAGAGCCAAGCATATTTGTCTAAATCCCCTCAGTGGGAGATGCTATATATATATCAAATTACCGGGATCTAAATTCCGACCAAAATCTATTTCCCCGGGACCCAGAATCATTCGGCATGTAAAATTCCTGCCTGTCGGGAATTGCTTGCAGTTTTAAGTCCCCTATATGCCCGCCGCTCCCCCCCTGGGGGAAAACACTGATAGGTGCATTAGGCACTACTCAAGAACACTTTATGTAGCACTAGCTGTTGCTACGTCACCAATATATGTGTATTATCATTTGCACTGACTATAGAAAAGTTAATTTCTAAAAAATTGTCAGTTACATGACTTTTTGCACCAAGGTGGCAATATATTATTATAATTGAATCAGAAAATCAACAAAAATTACGTACCAGTATATGTAGTTACACACACATTTCAAAAATGTAATATAGCGGTTCTATTTCCTAATAACCATCAAGTACTTTTCATAAGATGAAGAAAATTTTACCTGATTAATTTTGCAATCATTGTCATTAAAATTTCTCAATTATTTGGTAATTCTCAAAAGTCTTAAAAATCCGATTAATTCTGCACAACTGTTACACACTACTTTCAGGTCTGTAGTTTAATTCCGACAGCGCAATAATTTATAGTCAAATGATAAACTCTACTGAAGAGAAATTGTTTCACCTTGATTTCTCACACATTTATCCACAAGCCTGCATAAGGGCTGTAATTTATTGATTATAAATATTTTGAAGATATTACTGAACCTTACAGGTACACTATTCATAAAACTGGATTTTCCACAAAGCCCTGAAGATCGCTTATCAGTTGTTTAAATAAACCGGTTTACTTGGTTTTCAGATAATACCTGTTTCTACAAATCATTGAAATGTCAATCATATGCAAATTTATCTTCAATTTTATCCAATCTTTGCACTTGGATATCACATGTTTAACGGTCAGCCTATTCTACACAAAAGAGCACGTTGTAAAACTTGTGAAGTGTTTGGGATGTTCAATGAATGGAAAAAAAATGGGAGGAGTTTGAACAGTTTGTGGCAAAACCTGGAATGGTCTATTCACTCTACATACGCTTCCACAAATGTCAATCATATTCAAATTATTCTGCGATTATTATCCAATCATCGCACTTGAATATCACGTGTTTAGCGATTAAACTATTCCATACAAAAGAGGATGTGCATAATGTTTGTGATATTTAAATGAGCACGTGGCAATGTTTGTGATTTGCAATGAATGGAAATTAATCCTTAATTATTTAGAGCTGGGGAGGAGTTTCAACTATTCGTGGCAAACCCGGATCGGTCTGTTGTATGAACCTCAACAGAAAACACTTTCATATTTAAAGGCACAAACATGGTGTTCCTAATTAAACAAAACACTTACATAATGAATTATTAGCAAAAGGCTTATAACAATTCCATAAAATAAATGGCATTGAAACAATTTGAAAGTCAGTATATTGTTTACATTTCAACATTTTCAACAGTACAAAACTAGCTCAAGGATCCCACGTTTTATGTAGAGTATCGTGCAGCTAACCGAACACTAATGGTGAACTGTAAAAACTGCAAAGATATTCTTCATATAAATACACTGTACAGTACAGCTAGTGTTTGTAAACAGATTTAATTAAAGGATCAGTGTTTTTGCAATAAACAGTATTAAGCAAGCCACATGTTCCTGACAAAGGTTTTATACTAATGTAAATACACAACAAGAAACTTGGAAATTCCACGAAAACACAATTTTTCGAATGAAATGCATTAAAGTCAGCATCAAAAAATAAAAGTAATGGTGACCTTGACCTTGACTCCACCAAACCCATATGCAATCCCAAGCGAGGTCTAGATATACGGTATCTACATATGAAGTTTCATTAAAATATCTCAATGTCTTCTCAAGCTATTGAGTGGAAACTGTTTGTCTATTTTTAGAAATGGTAACCTTGACCCCACCCACCCCATATGCAATCGCAAGCGAGGTTTAGATATAAGATAAGATGTATGAGGTTTCATTAAAATTTCTCAATGTGTTCTCAATCTATTGAGCAGAAACTTTTTATTACATTTTAGAAACGGTGACCTCGACCTTGACCCCACCTACCCTATATGCAATCCCAAGCGAGGTCTCGATATAAGGTATCTATCATGAAGTTTCATAAAACTATCTCAATGTGTTTTTAAGCTATTGAGCAGAAACTGTTTTTCTATTTTTAATGATGGTGACCTTGACCTTGACCCCACCAACCCCATACACAAGCGAGGTCTTGATATGAGGTATTGATATATTAAATTTCATTGAAATATCTCAATTCTTTCTGAAGTTATTGAGGGGAAACCGGTTTTTTTAATTTTTAGTAACAGTGACCTTGACCTTTATCCCACCCACCCCATACACAATCCCAAGCGAGGTCTCAATAGAAGGTATTTATGTATTAATTTTCATTACCATATCTTAATGCGTTTTCAAGTTATTGAGTGGAAAACTTTTTCTATTTTCAGTAACAGTGACCTTGACCCCACCCACCCCATATGCGATCCCAAGCGAGGTCTTGATATAGGGTATTTATGTATTAAGTTTATTAAAATATCTCAATGCGTTCTCAAGTTATTGAGAGGAAACCATTTTTCTATTTTTACGTAACAGTGTCTTTGACATTGAACCCACCCACTCCATATGCAATCCCAAGCGAGGTCTCGATATAAGGTATTTATGTATTAAGTTTCATTAAAATATTTCAATGGGTTCTCAAGTTATTGAGCGGAAACCGTTATTCTATGTTTAGTAACAGTGACCATGACCCCACCGACCTCAAATGCAATACCAAGTGTGGTCTCGATATAAGGTATCTACGTATTAAGTTTCATTTAAATATCTCAATGCGTTCAACGACATACTCCAACCTAATAACCAAAATTTTTCTTCAAAAAATTGGGTGATTGAAGTCTCTACCCTTGGTCAGCAGTCACCAACCCATTCTTAGATTTAAGACTTAAGAATTAAGAATATTCTTAAAGAGGTTCTTTTCTAAAACGATGTTAATTTGAATTTTACTTAGCATTTACCAATGCTAATTTTAGCATTCTTTATTTAGAATGATTTATTAATTACATCGGCAACAAAGGAACCCAGATATTTGCGAATGCACAAGTATCATTTCTTAAGTCTAAGTCTATATTGCATTCTTAATTAAGTCTAAGAATGGGTTGATGATTACGAGTCCTGAACATAGTCCTTTTGTTTTCGCTTTTTTTCACAAACAAGGGCCAATAACTCTGTTGTTTGTACCCCAATCTGGGCAATTATTTGGTTTATTACAAAATCTTATGGTCATACACAAACTGTGCAAGATTGACCAAGATCGATGAAAAATGAAGTTTCTATATTCAAAGTCCATTTTTGGCAAGTTTTCTCATAAAAAATGGGAAATAACTCTAGTGCTCCAGGTTCTTTCTGGCCCATCATTGCATCCAGCTGAGATCTCATCATTATGGTCATACAGAAACTGTGCAAGTTTCGTTAACTGAAAACCAATTGTTGACAAATAATTGATTTTTTCACAAACAAGGGGCAATAACTCTGGTCTTTTTAGTCCAATCCTACCCATATTCAACTGAGATCTTACTCCTACTTTTTCCTACTTTTCCTACTTTTTCCTACTTTTTAACAGGTTAATACTTTTTCCTAATTTTATGGAAAATCTTCCTACTATTCCAACTTTAAGGTTGTAATTTTGCGATTCGAAGTATAATTTTGACACTTTTGCCCATTAATCTGGAAAAAATGCTGTAGCTGATGCTTCACTGGCAGTATATTTCTTTGCAGATATTTTCAGAAAAATGCTAACTGTAAAGTTTATCGTCAGAAACTTTACTGTAGAAGCATATTTGACTACAGCACACAAAATTAGGAAGATTTTTCTTCAAAGTCTTTTTTATTGACTTTAAAACAATATTGTTAGTTTTATTAATGTTATTCTTCATTCTTTTCCTACTTTTCAGAACAAAATTTTCCAACTTTCTCCTACTTTTTGGTGGAATATACTCAATCTTTTTTCCTACTTTATGGTTGAACCATGCTGGAAGGCCTGCATACACAAATTGTGCAAGTTTGGTCAAGAATAGACAAGCAAGAGGGACAAGATGGCCCTAGGTCGCTCATCTGAGTTTAAGGCATCATAAAGGCTTCTAACAATTAAGAGGGCCAAACGACCCTAAAGCACTTACCTGAAAATAAAGATCTGGGCCTTGTCGTGGCCAATTTGAACCATCTTTGTGGAGGACCACTATACAATGTTACATACCAAATATAAAACCCCTGGGCCTTGTGGTTTCAGAGATTGTTTAAGTCATTTTGCTATTTAAGTCTATATAAACAATGTGACGCCCCTGATATGACCAGTTTTGACCCCAGGGGCATCATATGAACCATCTTTGTAGAGGACCTCTATACAATGTTACATACCAAATATGAAACCACTGGGTCTTGCGGTTTCAGAGAAGAAGATTTTTAAAGTCATTTTGCTACTTATGTCTATATAAACAATGTGACCCCCAGGGCGTGGCCAGTTTTAGAACCAAGGGGCATCATTTGAACAATTTTTGTAGAGAACCACTATACAATGTTACATACCAAATATGAAACCTCTGGGCCTTGCAGTTGCAGGGAAGAATATTTTTAGATTAATTTTGCTATTTAAGTCTATATAAACCATGTGAGCCCAGTAGGGTGGCCAGTTTTGAACCCAGGGGCATCATTTGAACAATCTTTGTAGAGAACCACTGTACAATGTTACATAACAAATATGAAACCTCTAGGCCTTGATGTTTCAGAGAGGTAAGATTTTTAAAGTCATGTTGCTATTTAAGTCTATATAAACAATGTGACGCCCGGGGCATGGCCAGTTTTGAAAAATCTTTGCAGAGGACCACTATACATAGTTACATACCAAATATCAAATATGAAACCACTGGAACAATCTTTGTAGAGGACCACTAGAGGATGTCACATATCAAATATAAAAGCTCCAAGCTTATTGGTTTCAGAGAAGATTTTTAAAGTTTTCATTTTTTTAAACTATTTTTAGCACTGGTGATCTGCATATGCAGCGGACATGAACATTTTGAACAATTTTGAAAGAGGATCACCCAAGGATCATTCCCGTAAAGTTTGGTGAAAATCTTCCCAGCGGTTTAGGAGGAGATGTTCTTTGAATGAAAATGTTGACACCTGACGCACGACGGACGATGGACAAAAGGCGATCCTAAAAGCTCACCATGAGCTTGTTGTGCTCAGGTGAGCTAAAAATGAAGTCTCTATTGTCCACATTGTCCATTTTTGGCATTTTTTGTCACAAACAAAGGGCAATAACCCCAATCTAGACCATTTTTGGACTATTTTGAAATCTTATGCTCATCCACACAATGTGCAATTGGGTCAAGATCGGATGAAAAATAAAGCCTGTATATTGCACAAAGTCCATTTTGCAGTTTTTTCATGAAAAGGGGCGATAACTCTAGTGTTCCTGGTCTGATCTAGCCCATCATCGAACCTATCAGAGATTTTAATGTCATACACAAACTGTGCAAGTTTGGTCTTGAATAAAAAATGAAGTCTCTATCGCCTCCATCGTCCCAAATGTTGACACATTACAGACGACGCAGGACAGTCCCCCTATACCAATAGCTCACCGAGCATTTCGTGCTCGTGCTCAGGTGGGCTAAAAAAGAGTCAATAATCATAATGCAATATCATTTGGACGGTTTAATGATTAGACAATCTTAAGATTGTCTGGGAAATTTTAAAACAATATTTAAAAAAATGACATAAAAACATAACTTTGAATGAGATCACTACATTTCAACCAGCGCACATCAACATCATTTCACAAGTGTTGATAAATACATTTCTGGTGGGGTGACACTCATTTATCATACACATAATGGAAGAACGCAATGTACCACTGATTATCTGCAACCCACAACCGCAGCGATTTCCTCAACGTGCAATCGCTGATCAATGTTGATCACAGTCTTTTTGTTTACTAAGACAGCGTTTTTCGTCAATATAGTCGGTACCATTCTCAATCCGATTTTCTGACCATTTTTCCCAATTTGAAGTTAAAAAATTCCCAAACGTAAGAATTAAATCCAAAAAGACCCTGAAAAGATTGATGATGTTCCTGTATTTTACATTTGTTTTACCCAAATGTAAACCTCCTCGCACAGCTGCAGGGCCTTCCCCAGGCCGTGTTAGAGCCCCGATGCCCGGGCGCTGAAATTTTAACTTGAACATATCCGGGGCGCCTAAAATTAGTGTTGCGCTTATAAACATCGCCCGGGGCTTGTGTATTTTATCAATTAATTAGCTGTGTTGACTGCAGCAGACCGACAATTCCTGCTGTGAGAGCTAATCTCTTACGTCTCAATGGCCGTTTTTAGTTGTTTGCAGAACAACTAAAGATACCGCAATTCCAAAATTGAACAGTCTAAGAACTATCATCCTAACAGCTTTAGGCCAGTCGACTACGCGAAAGTAAGAAGTACCGTTTTGAATATCGTTTAATTTGTCAAATGGTAATCCTTACGATAATGAATTTGATTAGAACATGACTTGTTGGGAAAATTTAAGTCAACAACTTTCAATGTAGAAATCAAATATGACTGCAATCAAATAGTACGCTATGAGACGTCCTAATTCATTAATGAATGAAAATCTTTGGTCACGGGGCGAAAAGAAAAGAAAAAAAATCTAACCCTTACCTATTCATCTCGTTATCGCCGACTCATGTAAAGATTATTGGTTGAGTAGTGAATTTGTTTAGTAGAGAATGTTTATTACTCATTTTATTATTTACTTGGCCATCATTATAACGATAAAAAACAGTTTAGCAGTTATTACGCAGTAGCGGTCGATTTGTACGGATCATTCCGTATATAGTCGAAAGAGATCAGATACACTAATCATATCAGAAACTACAATTGGCAGAATTTGAAATGCGGAAAGTCGAAGCAGCAATAGCCTAGTGGTTAGCATATCGGACTCGCATTCTGAAGGACCCGGGTTCGATTACCGGCAGTGGAAGAGAATTTTTTCATATACTTTTTTGACAGTTTTGCTACTCCAGATACTTAATTAATTGAAAGGGAAAACATTTTAAGATATTTCCTAAAGAAACCAAAAATATTTTGATAGTAACCCCCCTTAAGGAACTTAAAACACTTGCTAATGCGGTTGAAAAGCTTGTAGCACAGTTATTGCATTCATATAATGTATAATATTTTTTAATATTCAGCATCTTGTTTGTTTTCAATACATGAATAATGAAACTCAGAGACATCATCAGGAGAGAAACCCTTATTCAAGGTTAATATTGAGTTTTGTTCAACTCCACAGCTTTTGATCATTGACAGCGTAATCATCTGTCTTCTACAGAGAGTGTCCGGTTATAAAACTCATAATTGTTATTTTTCACTATATACATGTATATCAAGATAATGTGTGTTAGTAATGTATATTTAATGTCGGAATGTCGATTAGGAATGCTATTAAATTAATATATGTTTGTAGCACAAAGAAAGGGCATGCAATTGATAATCGGACAAAGAATGTGTCTTTTAGGTTTCTTGACCGACACTTTTTTCATTTTGAATTTTATTTTTTTTGGAAGGTTTTAAATATATTATATCGTACAGAGTTTTAAGCTGCTGAAAGTATCTAGTTTTTACACCTGATTACGTTTCAATTAGTGGCGTTCGTTTTACAATGGACCTAAATCCATCACCTACACATTTGACGCAATCAATATATTGAATTGAAACAATTCAAAACTGCCTGATTGGGAGAACAAAAAAACAGAATTACACAATGACGTTATATTTATTTCAAAATTTGATTTACATGTTAACGAGGCAATATTGTATTTAAACTTACCATTTTGAATAATATAAATCGCTTAGCGATGTTCAAGTCTTATTTACAATATTGAACATATGTTATAGCAAATGAATATTTTCTTTTAAACATTTGCAACCACTGTATTTAAGGTGAAATATATTTTATCCCTATCTAATTGCACAGACTGCCAATGATGTGCCCAGTGTTCCGCAATAGCGAACAACTGTAGTGCCTTCAGAGCTTTGATTCACTTGAGAAACATGTACTACAAAATGATGCTGATGATGTACACCCACTCTATGAAGCCAGTGAATGATCAAAGCGAGTGTCACTTTGCCGAAAATTTTAACAATTTACAGTTATTCCTAAGCAACAATCAATCACCGTGATGCAATTTAGGTGGAGTTTCAACATGCAGTAAAATCGATATGAGCCAGCTCAGTTTATCTTCGCTTTGGAATTATCGACCTAAAAAGTAAATGAGCTTTCATATTTTATGATATGCACACTTATTTATTTAATAAATTTCATAACTTTAAAAAATAAACTGCAAAAAATATGCTAATATGAAATTGTAATCAGAAAAGCCTATCCATAATCCAGTGTCACAGCTCAGTGTTGTAGTTTCGTAAACACAACCGGTCTCGTTTATGTACATGTACCGGTATGCCATGTAGAACCAGTGTTTTCTGCAAAAGAGCGCGAAATGTCTGCTGACAACCATGATGTCATGTTCCACGCATGGAAAGCATGCATGTACCGACCATGTGCTTTTTAAATACAGGTCTTTTACATTTGACGCACGTAGGCACAACGTGCATGGGGAAATTCTCCCGCTGTTTCTGCAAGAACAAAGCATGTATAATATACATGTATTTTAATAATGATCCTTACAATGATGCTTTTGCTTTTAAAAGGCTAGAGGTATAAAGTTTAAATGGTGATGTTCGTTTATTTCATTTCGTTTAAACGTTTACAAAAAATTGAAAACGTGTTAGCCTTAATTTTAAGAGCTAAAACGTACCAGATAACGTCAAATGACACATTTCGCAACAAAAAATTTTGACGTAGGGACCGGGGCGCCTGAGAATAATCCTGGGTTACTGTTAACAGCTAGAGGAAGTAACGTACTGTTTTAACATCTTTTATGACATTTTTAATGAAAGTAATACAATTCCCAATTTGGCTGAAAACGACGCTAAATTTCCCAATTTGACCGGTACCGGTTCCATTCCCAAAGTGGTGAGGACAAACGCTGTAAGATTTCATCAGTTGTCTTTGGACTTCCGGGGTTCACTCTCTGTTTGTCAGTCCATCCGTTTGAAAATTGTTTATGCCACTTGTACACGTGCCTGCTAAACTGATTTGTGTTTTTCTGTTTCTTGGGTTATGACATCATTTTAGGCTGGTATATGTACTATTGTTCTTTACAAACTTATAGAGCCTTCTATTTTAATATAAATTTTAATGAAATGTTTTTCAATCTAAGTTCGAAAAATCAAGTGTATATCGATGAAAAAGGGGTTCTAGCACTGCTGTTAAACCCAAGAGCATAATTATGTTTACCCCGAAAGTAGCAAATGTATTAAAAGAGTGATATTTTTACTTGTATAACATCCTTTTGTGGATTAATTTACTTTAAGACGATGTCAACATAAAATGCATATACATTTGGATGGTCAGGTTACAGAACACAATATTATTCTAGAGCATCTTGTGAAAAAAATGTTATTGAAGATATAAACGTGTCTGAAGAATAAGGGATAGTATTTAGGTCAAGTCAAAATTATGACAGTAAAATGTGTGCTAAATGAAGTAACTAACTAGTTTATGTAAGTTTTCAAAGAAAATAACCATGTAGGGATCTACATTAAATCCCAGTATTGGATTAATATAGTTATATACACTCACAAACAAAAGCTTAAAGTATATAGTAGTTTGTAGCCGCGTAGGATACTATTGGCAGAAATATATTTACATCTGCACAGTCCCAACAAAGCGTGTGTTTCAAGACATATCGCAAAAGATCCATGATGCGTTGTCATGCTTTGAGATTGTAATCAATTAATTGTTGCAACATTTGCATCAATCTAGCAATCTCTTACCTGTAAAAATCATGCGAAAAAAATGACAGTCAATAAAATTCTGTCGAGATGTTGGCACTTCCTTGTTATGCGCAAAACTGTGTGCGCGTGAGTAATCCCATGGACAGAGTTTGGACCAATCAACTCAGAGCTAAGAAGGCTGTCTGGGCGAGTGGGTCACAACCTCTGACCTTTACACTGTTAGTGAATTTGATAATATTTTCAGGATATTTTGTATATTTTTGGTAAGTTCCGTATTTTCCTTGCTAGGAATTAATCATTTAATATAACAAGATACATCTTTCGAATGGTTCCCTACTAACCGGTTTGTTCAAACCCAAGTTTGTGTTGAATTATGACAATTACGAAGATGAACGAGCGCCATTTCTTTTCTTCAGATTTTTGCGAAGCCGAACACTGTGGCGAGTTCGTAAGGCTGTCGTATTACTTTAAACCGTTACTGTGCAACATTATATCTCATGACTATTCTTCTGTAAGGTTTTTGGCATCTTATCGGATGTTTTGATTGGTTAACCCGTCTGGAACATGCTGACACGGTAATCATGACCTTTGCGTAATTTTTTCCCTTGACCATGTCAAAAATTGCACTTTCGTTTTAAATAAGTCTGTTTTGCATAAATTCTGTTATGTATTTGTTGTCACTAAAAATATTATTATGTAAAATACGGTGAACAATGCAATTGTATTTTGATTTAGTGAAATGTTTGTAAATGCAGTCTTTATCTGGTGCATTGAATTTGTGCCAGATGAATAATTTATGCTAATTGACTCTGTCTGGTTCATAGAAATCGATATAAACAAGGTCAGTGTGAACTAACCTGTTAGAGGTCAGTTAACTCTTGTCCTACTAACATAACCTGAATAAAAGGCTCAGTGTCAGTTTACAACACCTGAATAAGAATATAAAATTAGGTTTATGTAGCCCAATTTAATATGTCACGATGCATAATGCTAATATTATTATTGAATTTGTGATGCTGGCACAGATTAAATTAATAATTAGGAATAAGGGTAATTATTAACATTGGCGTTTGGTTGTTTAACAAATAAAAAAATAATCCTGTTCGCTATAGTATAAATATGCACAAGGTAGCTCACTCGCCATTTTCTATCGTAACGGAACTAAATGCATGGGCTACAAAGATTGGGAACCAAAGATTTCAGGAACCAACGATGTAATTTTATAAAATGAAACCAGCGAATCATTGCACATCGACTTCCGTTAACTTCAGTATTATCAAATGTTTCTCTTGTGCTTGTTTAGGAAAGTGCTTCTTCCTTTGTTAAATCAGTGTTTGTTTTTACCTTTGAGGGAAAGGTGGCGGGGACCTTCAGATGGGAATTTTATGCCAAAAGGGGATTTTTTGGTTAGGAAAAGGATTTATATGATTATATTCTACTTTGTTATAAAACATTAATGAATTGTTGTGGTACAAATGATAACTTTGAATTATGCACCAACTTGGTTTGCATTGTTAACGAAAATTTGTCTATCTTCAGCCCTTTTTTTTGGCTTTTAGAGGAAGGTGGCGGGTCCCTTCACGAGGGGAAAATATGTCTAATAGGGTCATTTTACAGATTATTAAAATATCACCAATAGCACACTCTATTCAGTAGTATTAGTCTACAAATCATAATATATCTAGGTTGGCACTAAGAAATTTGAACTAGTACAGGGATTATCCTAGAGGGCGACATGGGCGAAATCGTCGCCCTATGGTGTCTGACTTCGCCCTGTGATCTGATCAAAGCGAAATCAAAATCGCCGAAAATTTTCAATACTAATGCTTATTACTCTAATCTTATGCCCACTACTGTCATTGTTTATCTGATTGTGGAGATAACGATGCTACAGTTATCCATAATCGATCTGTAGACAGCGTGAGAAAGTTTGTTACACATCACTGACCTGGCATTGTGTTAATCAATCAACCAATCGGCTAAGGTTATTCCAATTGCGGTTCCCGACTTCGCTTACTTGCTTTTAAAGTAAATCTGTTAGTAGCACAGGCTGTCGGGAACCAAGAAAGCGAGTGCACGCTGGGCGATATGATCAACCGGTTTACTAGCAACCCCAGTCCATTTTTCAGACATTTCATTGATTATTGATTTGTTTTTAGAAATGTTGCTCTCATTTAAACAATTTTAGAACATTTTGAATTTTTAAAATATCTTTAATAGGAAAATAGTTATGGCATTTTTAAGATTAAGAAATTTGGAATTTTCGGCGAAATATTCCCTATATAAAATTTGGCATCAATAGTTCCATATCGCAGACCCGACCTTGTGACTTTTTATTTAGTTTTTTAAGTATCTCAAAAACTACAAGAGCTATTGTCATGAAACTTTGCACACTTATGGTATTTTTCCTGTATAATTCAAATATGCTAAAATAATCTGGCTAAAACTACTGCTTATTGGATAAAACAGGAACGGAACAACATCATGTTAATTTTTTTAGTGTTTTTTTTCTGGAAAAATTTGCCTTATCTATATTAGTGCAACAGACTCATTTGCAATTGAAATATTTAATATGCTACTTTTAATATTAATCATGGAACAACACAGTAACAGGAAATAACACAATAAACAACATTAAACAAGAAATTATAAAATAAACTTAAAGCTACTGTTCATACGTGTTACCGGTATTAATATGTCATAATTTTGGACATAACACTGTCGAAAAAAAGTAGTAGCTGTACTGTATTGAACTTGGTCATTTCATTATTTTTACAGTTCTTCAATTGTATTTATACGTCCTTTAATTCTATTTACATGTCAGACTCAAAATACATGTTCTTGTACATTTGGAAGAGTTCCTCAAGCCTAACATGATCACTAATGAACCACTGTCTTCCAGAGTTCACACATTCTGGCACAACACCACAGGCGATGACAAACTCTGGTTGAACTTCTTGAATGTCCTCCCTGTTAGGCCACACGAATGTTCCGGCACTTTTGGATTTCGTCATGAACTTTACCACTAACTGGTTTTCTTTCTTGGCCATAATCAACCCTGGATACCACGCATTCTTGTAGGCCACAACAACATAGTTGTTCATTTTAAGGTCTTCTGCGTCTGGTAGTTTTTCTGTTAGTGTGTCTACCAAACTGGTACTCTTCACTTCCTTTTTTCTTTTCTTTTTTTGTTGAAGTTCTGTCATTTGGTCATTAATGTCATTGAGCACTCTTTTTTCATGTTCTTGGTGGTTTTTTCTTAACTCCTTTCCCCCTTTATGCGCCGACTTCCATAGTGATATTTTCTTCTCTTCAAGTAAAGAGTTATACCAGTCCTTTCATTTTATTCTGTTTCTCTTCAACATCTGTACAGAAGAGTGATGGTGTAATGAAGCATTTGGACGTCGTTTCTGACTACTGTCCAAGTCCCCGAAGTGGTGTTCACAAGCTAGATTTGTTACATGGGCGAACTTGGTCTGCGACAAATCCTTATCAGCTGGCCTTCCACCATAAACGCCACCAGGGAGAAACTCAGCTAACTGTTTCCGGATGGTTTTTAACATTGCCTCGCAACAAGTCTTAACGACTGGTACGAGGATCTCTTCATTTTTGGCAACAGTTTTTAGTTGGTCAGCCAAACGAAGCCGGAATGGAACATCAAACTCCTCCCCACACCAGTCAGGCGCGCCTTCAAGGAGTATACTGGGTTTTTCAATGACTGTAGAAAAGTCTCTAGTTTTTGAATGTATGTGTACAGCTGCAAGTATGGAACTTTACCACTTTGACTAACTCTCAGTAAGGTCCTGTAACTGACACATAAATAGACGCAAACACGGCCAGAAGGTTTTGCACTATTTCACATTTCAAGTCCATTGAAACTGATTGGAGCTTTCTGTTTGGTGCAGAAACTGTGTTAAGCACTGTCTGGAAGTCACAGTTGCGGATCAGGACCTCGGCATCAGTCTGAAACAGGCAGTTGAACCTATTGTCTCTGTAACTTCCTATGACAGACTTAATACCATTCTTGGCGCAGAAAGCCTCCCACCGGTCACGTACACCAAGATGGTCGCCTGCAGGTCCAAACGTTTCAGAAGTTGTGCGCACAACTCGTTCTACAACAGTCCCTGTTTTTGTCCAAAATTTAAACATGGGTAAGCTGTCTCTGCAAATAGCTCCAAACCTCTCTACCATTTCCTTTTCTACTGGCTTCATATCGTCGCAAATATACCGATGAAATCCCAACTAGACATGGGCCATGCAGTGAAAATGTTTAACAGTCTGCTTTTCTTGTTGGTCGCTGCAGCTCTCTAGTAGACCATCTCGCCATTCAACAAGCAGTTTGTCAGCCAATTTTTCGTTGCTGGCTCGGTCACTCATCGTAAAAGCTAGTTTGGACAATGACTGCGCGATGAAGTCTTCAGTTGGTTTCATTTGGAGTGTTTCTGAAATCTCAGTTAGCCTCTGCTCTGTTACCTGCTGAATGGCTTGTCCTGTCTCTCGTGCAATATGTGTAAAGCCCAAGCTAGAGACTTCCCCGTTGTCCAGCGTTATTGCTGTATCACAATTTTTTGTTTCTTCCTCGATGTGCCGTCTCTATTAAGGCCCCACTGACTGCAATTACTTAGTTTTTCACCAATGTATGTTTTTACGATATACTGTCCTTCGTTTACAATTGTTTGCACTGTCGTTTTGTTTGGAAGCTGGTTCTGTGGAATTACAGTATTAAAAATAGTTTCACTGATTGTTTGTATCACTGGTGCGACTTTTTCTACTGCAACTTCCAGTCCTACTAACTGAATAATGCAAAGTCGTATGTTCTCATTGTAGATTCCATTTTGTTTTGTTTCAATATTCTGTTGTTTTATATTATCCAGTTCTTGTTGCAAGTCCATCAACTGCTCATATTTTTCACAAATCTGATGACTGAGCAAGTTAACTTTGTCCAACAAATCATCTACATGTGACATGTATTCAGTTGAGCAGTTATTTTCCAATTTACATGTTCGTTTCAGATTTTCAACTTTGTTTCGCAGCTTACTGTTTTTTTTTTGCACGAGTATCTTTTTCGATTTCTCAGTTTCATATTTGGAGTCCATGTTATTCACATTTTCACGTAACGTTTTGTTTCTGTTATCCAAATCCTTCACAAGCTGCCTGAGATTACGCACTGCAGTGTTGAGCTTTCTTAACTGTCTCTCCTTCTGACTAAACTTTGTCTTGATTGAACGAAGTTTTTTCAAATTTGTGCGTGCTTTTTCGTCCCTTTTATTCACATTATTTATAATAATGTCCACGTCATTTTTCTAATTCTGCAACTTTACACTTAGCTGCCTCAATGCTCTTGTTTAATTGTTGCTTTGAACACAAATACTTGGTCATATTGTTACATTTTGATTTGTCGAAGTCATCATCACAGTGGAGATCTGTTTGACAAGAAACTGATTGTCTGCTTTATGGTATGTGACACGTTTCTGATGAACTAGTACATGAATTCTCAGTCACTGATTGACACACAGTCACATTTGTTTTCAAATCTAAATTTACATGGGTAGCATCAGTATTTATATGAAACGTCTGTTCAATATGTTTTATGTCTGTAAATTGTTGATTTAACAACTCTGTCACACTATTTGCACATCTTATCTTTTTTTTATGTTGCAGCTTCTTTTTGTTTTCAGACAGACGTTGAATCTTCATCATAATTGCATGTGTTTTACTGTTCACTAATGTTTCGTCCAAGTAACCCAACTGACATACAAGTTCATCGTTGCTTACATTTTCATCCTTCGCAAACTTCGCTTGTTCTAGAACCGCTCCGTTGGTCAGTGTAACTTTCTGGAAGCTGTCAGGTCTGCTCTGTAGAATGGAATGTGTTATGCCGAGCGCTTCGCAGAACGGTCCAGGGCACTCATGGGTCTCCGTAGCATCTAGAAACGTAAATCCAATTCTGTGAATGATACAGGTGATTTTTTTCTTCAATTTCGAAAGTAAACATAAGCATGGTTTGATTGTTTACATTCAGAAACATTTTGGTACGAAATGAACGAGTACGAGTTGCATTATTATTTTCAATTACATCTTAATAATATCCTATTAAAAATACAAAAAATATTTAAGCATGTAGTAGACTATAATAATATTACAAAATAAATGTTTTCTTGGAATTTTTTCTTCGATTCTATCGAACGAATAGTAAAAACAACAATCGGCGAAAAATGGCTTGGTTATGAATGCGGTGTCGGTTATTTCGAAGACTGTTTTGGGGCAATATATACATATTTTATTTGACTAAATGCAACAATTCAGTTGTAAATTTACTTACCAATCGATTTTCATTCCAGTATTACGTGTGAGAAATCATAACATTGAATGGAAAGCTAGTTTCTCTTTTTGTTATTGGATTTTTCAGAAAACCAAAATGGCGGCGTCCATTGACCTCTGACTGGAATGGAATTTCCCAGTTTGATGCGTTTTCAAAAATAAATGCGACACGCTTACAATCGTTTGCGAACAATAATTTTGGTAGCAAAATAAAATTTAGAATCTCTCTTTTATAAATATTTTTGTGTTTTTTCGAAATTCTTAAGAGATTTTAGGAAAATAACGGTTAACTTTGGGACCTATTTTCTCTGCGAATTAGGTGAATTTTACAAACAACTGCCTAAAGCTCATTCATTGATCAATCAAAATAGCGTGTACACAATAATGTTTACATTATGCAAGTAGGTCGCAAATTGCCAGAAAACAGATGTGTGTCACAGCAGGAGTGCTCGAAAGTGAGATAAACAATGGACTTGAGCAAATGAACAGATGCCCATTAGTTAAATGACAGTATATAATCGTAATAAATGAACATCAAAATAAAATTTATATCATATAAAAGGTAATTTTATAACCTATTAAAATAACTTTGAATGATAGAAATATCTTTTAAAACAAATTTGTAAGGCTGATTTTAGTTGGAGTGGTAATAGAAATTATTGGTTTTCCCCTGTTATCAGCTGATAAGCCATTCACCTACTGGGGTTGCTAGGTTTACACTAGAATTTACAGTCATTCAGAGTTATTATTACAGTTTTTACGCACTCTAAAACAACTTATATTCAGGATATGAATAATTGCTGTTTGCTTAATTGCGATGTTTGACCTTAGAACTAACAATTAATTTACAATTGAAACAAAACGATACACTTATCAATTATTTTCCATTTCCGCAATTAACACAATCGTAACAAACACCGCGTGTGAAAAGTAACAGATAATCCAATTCCCATTTTGTAGTAAATGACGTCATCCAAACAAAAGCATTGAACAACACGCGACACCATTACAACGTTATTTCATTCTCCTGTGGTTTCTTTGTTCTGATGCCGACTAATGGCGGGAAAATTATGTTGCACGATTGCCACGTGCAGCTTGCTGACAACCAAGTGGTGTACAATACCGGTACTTGTCTACCTGAGCGATGTATAACATGTAGCGTTATTAGGGGAAATATCAAGGGCGTTAATAATTTACATTGTAACATTTATACTCTTTATATCATGACATTATTTTAAAGGAAACCAGTGACTGCCTTATGAAGTGTAAGTATCAATTGTCATAAACATAAACATGAGTGCTTGTTTTTTTGAAAATACTGATTCTAATGCCAATAAAACTTATTAAGCTATTTTGTGTTTATCTTTCATTACAACAGGTTGTAGTCTTTGTAATTAATTAATTATACATAATTCAATTGATTGATTGGCTAAATAGCTGCTTTACACGCCAGTGTCAGTTATCGATAAACTTCTCCCTGAATTCGGCAAAAAGAGAAGTCACTTCTCCCTAAAAATTTGGGCTAGGATGATCCCTGCTAGTAGCCAAAAAATTTGATTTTGCAAAGAAAACCCATTATTGAGAAATATTTTCAGAAAATATGCTTCATGTTTAAATATGTAAAAAAAAAATTAGTAGCCAAATATAATTTTTAGTAGCCAATTTGAAAGTTTAGTAGCCAATGGCTATTTTGGCTACTGGTAGCACTAAAATAGATATATGTTTGTAGTACATTTCAATTTTGTTTACAAGGCAATGTCCCTGGTACAAGACTTGAACACGTTCATAATACTTTCAATGTCTCTTTTCGATAGATCTGTTTCACAACAGCACATTCATATCCGGGCCTTCGCATTGGGCGAGTGCCAAGTGATTTAATGACACTTGCAAGGTTTTCTGCTGTAACCTCTGATGAAAACAATTCACAAATTTTACAGATATAAACAGATATGGCTGCAGAAAAATATAGCCAGCTAAACATGCACTCGTATTTAGCGGATGTAAAAGGACGAGCGTCTGGAACCATATGTAGTGGTTTGGATGAATCGCTATCACTATCTGAGTCACAAATCGATTTCTTTTTGTTATCAAATCATACATCTAACGGTTGCAGAAACTCATGTGAAGGTTCCTGCGGCTGGTTTGACGACGAACTTTCCGAAGTCGAACAAGTCTTTGAGATTTTATCTAAAGAATCTTGTTTAAACAACAAATCAATGCGTTTACAGCCTTTAGCCTTGTCTTTATTCAGAAAATTGAAACCGGATGTTAGAATCTGGTCTTGTTCCCCTCGTGATATTATTGTATTATAGATTTAGTGAGAACGGGATCCACAGTCAAACGTGTTTAAAATGCGGACACAAACGATAACGGGACTGCCCGGTATTCTTTTCAGTACGCAGTCATTGCTAGTGATTTTATAAATATTTATATTTTCATATTTGACAGGGGAATTTTAGGATTAAATTGGGGAAAAATGTATACTTTTTCACTAGGGGAATGGGTCCGAATTTCGGCCCCCAAAATGGCATAAAAAGGCGGCCTGATTTAGTCAATTTTTGTCCGATTTTGGTCATTTTGTTTTTAATAAGCTTATATTTTGAGTAGAATTTTAAGGTAAATATAGGGGGGAAATATATAACTTTTAAGCAGGGGAATGGGGCCGATTTTCGGCCACAAATTGGCCCTAAAAAAAACACTGTTATCTCATTCGAAGGTGCAGTTTCGTTGAGGATAAGGTGTCTCCTGCCAACCACTGCATTTATCATTGGTTGACCGCCAAAACTCTCCCTGTAGGCGAGTGCAAGTCTGGTCACTGCAGTGTATAATTATCATCGGGGGGGGGGGGGGGGATTGATGTCCTTTATCTGCTTGGCTACCCAGTTGTGTTTTCCAGTAAAGACCATGGCACCCAGTCATGTTACTTATTGATTGAAAGACTGATAGTTTATTGTTCTGATCTTTTTGTCAGCAGTGACACTCATTATTTGTGTTTGTTTGTCAGACATTTTACATCATCAGAACTACCATCAAAGAAAAATACTTGCTATTCAGGAGAGGCATAAGGCATCTTCCATTTAAGAACATAAAATTTCCGTCAAAATAGCTCCCAAAGAATTTTTTTCGTTTATAGAACAAAAATGCAGTTTTTTTAATATTGAGGATAAGATTGCTATTATACTAAGACAAAATCATGAAAATAAAAATTCTAGCTGACTTTTTTTAAATTTAAATCACATTTTAAATTTTAAGTTGCTAATGTCATAATTTGACAGAATATTTGACGGATATTTTTATGTTCCCAATTTTAAAAAGTTAAAAATTTAAGCGTTCCCATTTTTGTAATAATCAACATTTATCAAAAGTAACAAAAGATTGAAAACTGTATGTAAAGGAAGTACTATCTCTGCATAGAACATGTCAGATACTGATTTATTCAACTTCAATGGTGTTGCATTAGTAGGCGTCAAAGAATGACGATAGCAACAATTGTGTCTGTCGACATATGACGTATGCAACAAGTAAGTCCGTCAAAAAATGAGCATAAAGAGCCATTGGTAGCAACAGACAAAAATGTGTTCGTCAATTTACTACATACATCTCAACTATAATATGTTTTATCTGCTTTAAAATGTATACAAACGTATATAAGTACTTAATGTTGCCATCGTCAACAATTGTGAACGTTCAAATCGTTTGACAGACACATACTTACACAAAATAATTTGCATCACGTAATGATGGGCATCGTGTCGGCCATGTTTTTGCATTCGGATACGCATGGATTTAATTGCAGTTTCTTTTCAGGGTTCAAGTCAAACAGGTCACAAGTAAAACTGGGCAACGACTGTGCGAACGTCAATTACAAAAATTGACAGAAATTACGATCGCACATTGTTTTACTTTAAATTTCTGATTATGGCTTCAAAACTTGAGAAACCATCTGTATCTCAAGAAAGAACTTAGATTAACACTGTGTTAGACTCCCCACCCACCACATACGTACACAATAACCGAGTAGATGGACCGTTTTTGCGAACGTCGCTTTTTTGACAGAAATTCATTGTTCATAATCTACATAATTCTAAATCCTTTATTTTGCAAAATAATTGAAAAAATGAAATTACAAAGCAAAATGAATGCAAAGCAATACATACCCCAACAACAAATTCTCTTTGTTGGACATAAAAGTTCGAATTAGTCGAAAAATGCCTATATGGGCCGAACTGGTGAAGAAGCTGGGAGTTCAGTCCGTCAAAAAGACGATGAATTTTTATCAATTTTTTATTCATTTTTTCACATCAGTGTAAAATAGCATCGGCTATTTTGATTTTTCTTGATTCTATTGTTGTATTATATTAACATACTTTTTTTTTTTCTCCTCAGGGGAGCAAATTTAATTAAAAAAATCATGTTTTATAAAATTTGACGGAACTTTTGCGTTCTTAAATGGAAGATGTCATAAAGGGTAATTGGGCGCATCCAAATATGGAACAGATGTAACACCCCAATTAAATGTTCTCTGCACTTACTTCCATTGAAATGAATGGACGGACGAACATGTCTCAAAATATTAGAAACCATATACTTGTGTAGTGAACTAATGAGTCAAGTGATACCAATGTCTTGTCAAATACTGAAGTTTCGTAAAAAAAAAAAAAAAATTTGATTTTGCTGACCAGTGGGCACTGGTTATGGGGAAAATATGACATCGCTGGGAATAAGTGCCAAAATTTGTACACCACTCCACTTTATCAAATTATATCTTCCTTATGAAATTTATTGTGATTGCTAATGAAACATTGAATAAAAAGTCCAGGGATCTCGCTAGGATTTTTAAATAGGAGTCCTGGGACTCTTTCCCCCTAAAAAGTAGGAGTCCCAAGTAGAAAAGAAATAAAATTTATGTTTGTGACGCGCGAAAGTGAATGGAATTTTTACAGTTTATTCATTTATACAATATATAACAGTTACAAATAAAATAATAATCATGATAATAATAATAATTATTATTATTCTTTATATTATTTTTATTGGTTTATGCAATTATAATGATAATATATAATACTTAATCATGTCTTATAAAACTATATTTTTGTACCAATAATTTATTTTAAAACAGGTCAATTCTGGACAATTAGCAATTGATGGTCTAAACTTGTTGACTTATTTGTAATGTGTAAAAAATTATGATGCGTTGATTACAGTAAAGCATAAGTTACTGTCAAGTAGAGTATTTGTGAATCAGGCTAACGACACAAAAATGTAAAAAGGAGCAATTATTGGTGATATTAAACACCAAAGTATGTGTTTTCATGCGTTTTACACATGTTTGTGACCTGTAAAATCGGCGACGAAAATTTTCGCGAGGTCGCGAAAATATGTGACATTGCAAAATTTTGTACTTCAATTACCGCCAGTATTGTTAATTTATGTCTTGTCATAGGTGTTATATACTAGAAAGTTCCTTTATGTATAATTATTGATCGCTGCTTTTATATTCCTGATAAAATTCAGCCCTAGATTTTCGTATAAAATTTCTGTCAAAACAAAAATTCCTATCACCGTATTACTGAGATTTAGTTGTTATTCATGAAATAGCATTGGCAATATAAATAAGTGAAATCAGCTGAAGCTGTTTTTCACTCATTTTAACAATGTTGTTTGTTTTAAGTTGTCAAATATGTTCAAAACTGTTCTTAATTGAGGACGCCTTTTGTCACATTTCGGCGATTTCGCACGTTCTAATTGACTTGTGCATTAAAGCACAGCAATGAGTGACAAATGTAATTTACCAATGAAAATTAACAGTAAATGTCTGGAGTGGTGTGGGCGGAGCTAAGAGACTGCTGTGGGCGGAGCTTAAGGACTAGACTTTGACAGCTGCAGTGTGTACTGGGGCCGATATTGATTTTATAGTGACTACTGCCGAGTTTACTGCAGGCACTCATGTATGTGTTAAGTAACATGGTATATGCAGTAAGCCAAAAAGCATGCGTCCCAAGGACTCCTGGCATGGGTTTGACATGCGTCCTTTTGAAAAAATATGCGTCCAAATACGCTTGATTTTGCGTTTCCGAGATCCCTGAAAGTCTAACGTCTTACAATTTAATTTAAAAAAAAAGAAGCTATTTTTTGAGAAAAAGATATTTAAACTAAAAAATAGGCATTGATTCCATGCGCATTTTTGTCTTTAACGCACATGCATTTCAGTATGACATTTTTATGCTACCCCGCTTCTATAGATTCGGAAGGCATATAATGAACGGAAATTGTCCTGTCTGACCGTCCGTCAGTTCGTGATTCCGTCCATTTGTAATCATGTCAGTACATGGTTAATTAGATTTTACTGCTTCTTTTAGCACCAAGACCGCTTACTACAGCACCTAGATACTTATACAGTTGTTGCTTATGACCGTTCCCAATCCACCCATATCACTCAAACTCACTTTGACCTGGACCTAATTTGGGCT
The DNA here is from genome assembly GCA_027627225.1 of Congeria kusceri. Classification (NCBI taxonomy): domain Eukaryota; kingdom Metazoa; phylum Mollusca; class Bivalvia; order Myida; family Dreissenidae; genus Congeria; species Congeria kusceri. The sequence continues at coordinate 56,457,374 of CM051035.1, read as the reverse complement.
TAGAATAATTCTTATCGGCTATTTCTTGGTTAACTGGATTTTACCGTTTCGTCTAGCACCAACACCACTTACTCCAACACATGGTTACTTCTGCTAGGTTCACACTATCGTGCGATCCGTCACGAACGCCATGATTGGCCGCTCGTAGCTGATCTGGTATTTCTGTGATTTTTCAGGCTTGGATACGATGTGATGCGAGTCCATACGTTTTGATATGATGTTTTGCGCTCTGTTGCGATCCGGTCACGATTTGTCAATTACAGTTGTCACGATCTGTCACGTTCCAATCTCCAGTTTAGATATGACTACATACGTTCCATTGGGATTGTTTCGATCTTGTCCACAATTGGGTCTTGATCTGACACGATCATCACGATCGGGTTCCCCGAATTAAGACGTTCTAGTACGTACAAGTTCCGCTACGCTTATCACAAATTCATGCGCTCCGTTACGATAGGATACGATTGTGGTCGCAATGTCTTTCACGATCATGATCGTTTGAGATCACGATTTGAGCTACAGCTGGACCAGAATGATATAAATCCATATCGTGGTGGTCGGGATCGATTGTAGCCAAGAAAAAACACCACGCTCTGTTAAGATGTGTTGCGATCTCAAGAAACAATGAAGTCAATAGTCAATCGGGCTGTATTTATATCACTCGGGTCCGGTCGTAGCTCAAATCGTGATCTCCATCGATCATGATCGTGAAAGACATCGCGACCACAATCGTATCCTATCGTAACGGAGCGCACTTATTCGTGATAAGCTTATCGGAACATATCTGTACGTACTAGAATGTCCTAATTCGGAGAACCCGATCATGTCAGATCGAGACCCAATCGTGTACTAGTAACAATCCTAACGAAAAATATGTAATTGCAACAGAGCGCAAAACATCCAAAGGGTATAGACTCGCATCACATTGTGTCCAAGTTTGAAATCTCAGAGAAATACCACGATCAGCTATGAATGGCCAATCATGGCGTTCGTGACGGATCGCAACATAGTAGGAACCTAGCATAAGGTGGAAAGTGCCATCCTGGATTAGCCTGTGCGTACTTTATGCACGTGCATTAAGTTGGGTTTTCCCATGACACGTCTTATATCTACTTTGAGATAAATACAATGGACAGTTTATATTAAGTTTTATATGTATTTGTTAATTTAAATATAAAACCTGATGTGATGAAAATATACATTGTAAAATGATAGTACATACAGTTGTGAGTATATGAATATCCTGCTTACAATATCTTTGTTGTTAAATATAATTTACTCTAACAAAATATACCCTACAAAAAATACAGCTTTATTACAGTTCAAAAGCAAAAATAGAAAACTGAACAAACCTGCAGTTTTAGAAACAAATTCAGGGACTAAATAGCAAATATACAAGTTAAAAATATAATTATGAAGTCAAATTTATTCAAAGTATACATGTAACTTGGATAATAAAAGCATTTTGTAATGAATATTTATAAGCAAAATGTAAACAAACTTCAAAAAGTAGAATCTCCTATTTAATTAATTATATATAAATTTCATAATTGTGTAGTTTTGAATAGTAATTGTCTCTTAAAAAAATGATTGTGTCAGACACTTGATTTAAGCTACACCACTTGAGGTTAGTTAAGAGATCTCACTAGTATTTACAAATATGGTTATTTTGTAGGGTAATACGTCATTGGCAGAGCAGAGGTCAGTCCTAGGTCAGTTTGATCAGTCTATTTACATACGGCATAAATGAGGTGAACTGTTACCACTAACTTGGGGTCAAGTTGCGGCCTTAGTTGATGTAATTATTGCAGCTTTCAGACTGGCAGTTATTAGCATGGTTCAGTCAGATCTATTAAACTGAGGGTCCCCCAGTGCATAGACGATTATCAGAGTAATGTTTGGAATCAGTACATACATTCAGCGCAATAGATTATATACATTGTACAGGGCTTGCATTAAGGGAAGTTTTGGGAGTAATTTACTCCCAGTTTTTGTCACAGGACAGGGATTTTTTTTAAGGCCAATTTCCCCTGCTTATAAGGTTTATATTTTTCCTTATATTTACCTTAAAATTCCTCTCAGAATGTAAGCTTTATTTTGAAAATAATTTGACCAAAATCGGACAAAAATTGACTAAGATAGAGGAATTTTTGTAAACAATCCCAGCTATTTTTCATAAACCAAGTTAGTGCAGTGTTCTGCCGTGAATTTGGACTATTGGGGACAAGGGCCCTTTAGGCTTGAAAAAGTGGGGACAAATAACAAATATGTAGGGACACAGACAATCAAGTTTTACACCTCATGAATATTCCCAAAGCAGATTTTTGTAATGAAAGTATGTACTAGCTGTTTTAATTCATGTTTGTTTTTCTTTTCTGTTCAAAAAACTATTAATACAGGATATTGTGTTATTAATTAATTCATCACGCTCTGTTGGTCTATGTTAAACTGCATTCTAAAATACATTATGACCTTGCATTAGTAATTCCAATTTGAACAAACAATAAAATCTGTTATAAACACACAGCATTAATAATGAAACCTGTAAAAACTACAAAATGTAACAGTGGGACGTCATCAATTAGCCGAGCATCCAAAACTGCAAGCCGTTAGCAACACCCATAGCAACGGTGTCGGTTAATTCGACTTCAAAAAGGCTGATCTATCTGACGAAATGCGGCTGTCGTCAAGCGGTTTGTTGCTGAAAAGCGTTTTTCACGCTTAGCATGCATGTGGACTGCATGTACAATTATCGATTGATACTATTGTATCTGAACTGCTCAATTGCTGTCGATAGAGCGCTAATGAATTATTGTTCGAGGGAAAAAAATTGTTATAAATTGACGTGACGTGACAATCGATGATATAAAGTTAACTAAATATGCCGAATTATTTACTTGTAAATTGAGTGCGCCTGAGGACCCGTCACGAAAATTTGGTGGGGACAAATCATTTATTTATGCGCCAATGGCGCAAGGCCGCATCCACTGCAGAACACTGTTAGTGCATAATCTAAGTTATCATTTGCAGCAAAGCAATTGATTAAAGTTTTATAACTAAGTAGAACATAAATATTTAATAATGCTTTCCTAAATAAAACTTCCACTTCTGCCGTAAAATTCCCCATCCGAAAGGCCCCGCCACCTTTCCCTCAAAGGTGAAAAAAAAACACTTCCAAAATTGCAGCCATGGAATTCCCATGTAAGGCTGAAAGAGCCAAAAAAGAATGCTCATGACTTCCAATATCCAACACTTGGAAGTGAGGACTTAGTGAAAGCTCTGATGGTATATTGTGTGTGTTGATTTTATGAAGTACCATTTTCTGCTAAATTATATTGTTTTGTATGTCTGTTACAATTTCAAGTTAATAAAAAAATTTATAACAAAGTGTTATGTTTCAATTTTTAGTGTTAATAGTTTAATGATAAATCAGTTTAGCGGCTTTTTCAGTCAAATGTTTAAATGTCACACAAGTATAAAAATATCAGACTTAGAATCTTTTTTTTACTTTTCAAGTTGCACATTGGGTATGTACCTGGCCAAAGGACAGTGTTTCTTGTCCCAAGCTACATGTACCTGCAAATGGCTTAACAGGTTAGTGGGTCATCATGAAAACTAATACAACTGTACCCAATGTTGTTTGTAGGAAGTTTAGGGTCAAAATACATACAAGTCAGTTTCATTATAAATGCAGCTTCAATGCTAACGTTTTTCTTACAAGACCAGTAGGGAAGATAAGCCCATAACAAAAGTCAGGGCTTTTTTTGTGGCCAATTTTATAACCTGTGGCAAATTATTTTTTTCCCAAAATTCCCGATTGATGGTTTTACTGTCAGATGTTCGGAAATAGTAGGTGTTCAGTGTTGAAATAAAGACTGTTGAAGTTGTATTAAAGGGACTATGTCAACGAAAAATTCGAATCCTATAGCGCTATAAATTATACTATATGATAAAAATGCGATATATTATGACATGTGCATTTAATGAATATAAACATAATATAAACACACAGTCACACAATGAGATATTTGATGAAACAAGTCAGCAAAACAAGTTTGAACAATTAAAAGCCGAAGTGGGGATCAAACTCATGACTTAGGAGTCAAACAAAGTTAAAGTAATGACAGTAGACAACTGCTTTAACCAACTGCGGTATCATGCTTGGTAAGGGGTCATGTGTAAACTATGGTTAAACTAAATACTCACAATTCTGATGTCAAAATGTAAACATGAAAAACGCCAAATGAACAATAATCATATTATGAATTGATTTTAGCTCGACTTTTCGAAGAAAAGAAGTTGAGCTATTGTCATCGCCCTGTCTTCTGCGTCAGCGTCTGCATTAGTTAAGTTTTTTGGTTAAGTTTTTTGTCAGATTCTATTTCTCAACAACTGTCAAAGGTATCCATTTGAAACTTTCAATACTTGTTCACTATCAAAAGGGTACTCAAGGCAGGTAACCCTGTGATATGTATTTCAAGAGTTATTTGCCCTTGTTTGGACTTAAACTTGGCATATTTTGACAATTTTTTGGTAAATATAAAATTTCTCAATAACTATTAAAGACATTTAATTGAAATTCGAGGTATTTGTTTATGGTGCTGACACCATTCTGCAGACAAGAGGAGGAAACTCTTTCAAGGATTTTGTTGGAGTTATTACGGTTACCCTTTTTATGCCCCCAGCATCGTGATGCTGGAGGCATATAGTGATTGTCCTGACCGTCCTTCCGTCCGTGACAAGGTTTAGTAGATTTTACCGCTTACTACAACATTTGGATACTTACATGTACACAGTTGTTGCTTATGACCATTCCCTATCCTCCCATATCACCCAACCTTACTTTGACCTTGACCTAATTTGCACTTAGAATAATTCAAATGGGCTATTTCTTGGTTAACTAGATTTTACCGTTTCGTCTAGCATCAACACCACTTGCTACAACACTTGGATACTTACACAGTTGTTGCTAATGATTATCCCTAATCCACCCATATCACCCAACCTCACTTTGACCTTGACCTAATTTGGACTAAGAAATGGGCCAACTGGGGGCATGTGTGTTTATCAATCACAGAATCTTGTTTTCAACTTACAATTTTCCTTTTCTCAATACCTATATGAAGTATTGACCTGAAACTCAAAGTACTTGATCACAGTGGTGAACTTATTCTGTATACAAGAGAAGGTAACTCTATCAAGGATTTTGCTTCAGTGATTGCCCTTTTTTCAACTTTGAAATTTTGCTTTAGGTAAAATTTCACAATATCTACAAGAGGTATTGACTTGAAACACAAAATTCTTTATCACAGTTATGAACCCATTCTGTAGACAAGATGATGTAACTATATCAAGGATATTGGTGTAGCTATTGCCCTATTTGTAAACTTAGATATTTTTGCTTTAGGTCAAATTTCTCAATATCTATCAGAGGTACATGTATTGTTTTGAAATTCAAAATACTTCATGACATTGATAAACTTATTCTATAAACAAAAGCCTAGAGTACTATCAAATATGATAAAGTCGAGCGTCCAGCACCCGTAGGCGGTGCTCTTGTTATCTCATAATGCGTACACTCTTTTACCATTACATATACCCTGTTTTAACCGTTATTATATGCCAGTATTAACATCTGAATTTAAGTTTTTTTTAAAGAAATTGCCCCATTGAGGCCCTTTTCGATGACATTGTCCCTTTAACTGTTTTACTGATTTGTTTTTGTTCAGAACATTTTATTTTATGAAGTTTATCTATAATTATTTAAATTTTATGAATCGAACCATTATAATTTTTTCCAGTTTTAGGTGTATTGACACTAATATTCCCAATTTCATGGGTATAGGTCATATTCCCAAAATGGTGAAAAAAAGCCGTTCAAGTTTCATTCAATGTGCCCTATGTATTTCATATGAGGCGTGTCATGGGAAAACAGGGCTTAATGCATGTGTGTAAAGTGTCGTCCAGGATTAGCCTGTGCAGTCCGCACAGGCTAATCCAGGACGACACTTAACGCTTTTATGGTATTTTCTGTTTAAAGGAAGTTGCTTCTAAACATAAATCCACAGGCTAATCCAGGACGACACTTTACACACATGCATTAAGACGGGTTTTCCCACAACATGCCTCATATGATTCCCTGAAAAAATATGTATCACTCATAGATTACATTATTCCATGAAGTACTAGCACACTTCTGAACAATGACAAAGGTGTCCATTTCAGAGTGAATGATCTGCATACCCTGTAGGATTTGAACATGATTCCCTGAATAATTATCACTGTACAGCTATATTTCTCAGCTTGAGTCCTTTGAACTTTGCTCAGTGAGGTCAAGCCAGTTTTATTCTGATGATATTGGCAAGTTTTGGATATATTAATTGGTCAGATATAACATGCAGTGGTCAAAGGTTCATGAAAGGTCAGTGGTCAGGTAGACAGAGGTGAACGCATGGCTCTTATAGATTATTTATGAACAATAAGCTTAAATAAGGGATATGGTCAGTGGGAAGCCGCCTATTGGTGTTTGAAAGGTGGAAAGAGTGGTTTGTAAATGACAGTCCTTTATCTTGGTGCTCAATTTTGGAGCTAGAAGAAATGGTCATGAAGAATTGTTATTGTTAGTTTTCTTAGGATTTACAAGTTCTTTGAAATTGACTTGGCCGTACTTGATCAGTTTGTTTGACCATTTGTGTTACTGGCAGGTTGGATTTTTCAATGAAAGAAGTCAGGACATAATTGGATGCTGTTTTATAATCATGGGAATACAGGTATTTTTAATCATCTAAAATTATACAATTACTTTTCAAAGTTTGAACATACAATAAAACATTTATATACAATTATTTAGGTTGATAGAAAGTTAAATGAAAATAAAATTAATGTACTTTTTGTTTTAACTGCTATTTTAGAATATTATACTCGTTCATAACTGAAAAAAAGCAATAAATTAATTCAATTTACATGCTACATGAGGTTTTGAACGCTGTATCAAAGTGTGTGTATGTTGTAGTTTATTTTTCGTGATTTAAATGTTGATAGAATATTTGCCATAAAAATATTAATTAAAATTCCGGTGTTTGTTTAGATTAATTAGACACAATCTATACTGATCATGGCATCATAGTTGTGGTTTTATTAGACTGTTGGCCAAAGCCAATGGTCTTTTGAGAGGGTAACTTCCAAAACAGCTATCATCGAAAACTACTTCTTTTCTTTGCAGGCTATTAGTCAGTAAATCGAAACCAAAAACCCCTTCTTCAAAACAGCAAAATTTCACAAAAGATGGTAATTTCCAAAACAGCTATTGCAGAAAACTACTTCTTTTCTTTGCAGGCTATTAGTCAGTAAATCGAAACCAAAGACCCTTCTTCAAAACAGCAAAATTTCATACCCGCTTTCTTACGTTTCAATTATTTAAGGTAATGTATGTAATGTGTATAATAATGTGTATATCAGGTGATGTATTACAGTTACAGTTTGTAAACAGGTCAATTTATAAAAAAATAACTTGAAACTAATGACACCCCTACTTTGCTATTTACTTGTATGTAACCGAAATATTTACCTGTGTATCCTGGAATAAGGCCACCAAATTAATGCGCTACATTGGTTATTTTTTACTAGTTGCGAAAGAAGCACTAACAATTGTTGCGCCTAACTACTACGCTTCATCAGTTATTCTGGCCCTTGCAGATTGACTTCTTATCTGGCATGTATATAATTCCGTTTGCGTAAGATAATTAGCTTGAACAAAATCTTTTTTTTCGTTACAAATTAGTTTTCATTATGATGTTGTATACTATTGGATAAGAAGCCAAATTATAAAGTTTAAAGGTGAGAAATTGAGCTTCAATTGAAAAAAAAAAGTTTCCTTTTAGCAAAAATGCACTTATAATTCACATGCTTTTAGTTTCTTTTGTCGCCAACAGTCTTTCTACGCTGTCAGTGTTTTTGATTTAACTATTTGTGAAACATTATTAACAATGTTTACCATTGTTCTTATTTACATTGATATATAAGGCACATACATTGACAATAACCAATAAAATAGTATTGATAACCACACATAAAATATTATTCAAGATTAAAATCCATGACTGATAAATACGCAAAAACAAGCATGTAAAAGGTTAAAAAATCGACGCGAAATATTCAACTAAATGTGGCGCGTCGTGGGAAAACCGGACTTAATGCATGTGCGTAAAGTGTTGTCCCGGATTAGCCTGCACAGGCTAATGGGGGATGGCACTTTCCGCTTTTATGGTATTTTTTGTTTCAATGAAGTGTCTTCTAACCATAAATCCACTTTAGGCGGAAAGTGTCGTCCCGAATGAGCCTCTGCAGACTGCACAGGCTAATCGGGGATGACACTTTACGCACATGTATTAAGTCCAGTTTTCCCACGACGCGCCACAAATGATGTTTGAAATCGAAATCAAATTGAGCCATGGCTAAATCGTTGCAGCTCTAATCGTTCAGAAAACAAACAGACAGTGATTAAAAGGTATAGAAGCATGAACACAATTTTTAAAAATATTAACACAAAATATTAACTGGAGTTACACCAATGTCTGCCATATGTTATAGGTGAAGTATTCAATTATTTACATCGAGCTGCTAAACTGTAAATAAACGACATGACCATCTTGGGGACTGTTTAATTTTTTAGCATATAAAAATGATTTGAATGCATTTATTTACCAAATCCAATGTAGGTTCTTTACCAGTCGTGTAGAATTACCACTGACAGCAAATATTTGTTCTGAAAGATATTTCTTGTTTACATTTCAGGTTGCGAGCCACTTGATGTTTAATGAGTTCAGAAAGTGAGGTTGGTTTGACCCCTGGTACTCAAGGTCAGAGGATCGTGACCTCTGGCCAACAACTGTTGGTCATGGATGCTTCCATACCAGAGAACTATATTCATGTTCTGTCCCCACAGAGTAAGTCATATCAAATATTTAAACATGATACTCGCTAATTTTTCTATAGACAAAGTACAAAATTGTCGTTGAACTACCCAAAAAACATAGCAAAAAGAAGTCCCGATTCTGAGCGGTAAAAAGTAGTTTAATTTCAATTGCAAAAATATGTGTCAAATCATGTTAGAATCGAAATAATTTTTGTATTATCGTTGTTTATCGGCCAATAAACAACTCTTTGTCGTTCTGATGTGTGGCTATTAAACAACTTAGGCTAATGCCCTCGTGGTTTAATTCCTACGCCTTATTAGAACTCCAAATCATTGTTTATTGGCCGATACAATAAAGCGCAATTTATTTCTTAATTATATAATATGTGGTACCAGAGTTCTATATTGACGAGTTAAAGCAAAAACCTGGCAGGTATGTGCGGCTATTGGTAATTGGTTCAAGCCAAACAAAGTATGTGCGCCTTTTGTGCGGTAATTGGTTATAGCCAAACAAAGTATGGGCACCTTTTGTGCAGTAATTGGTTAAAGCCTAAAACTAAGTATGTGTGCCTTTGTGCAGTAATTGGTTAAAGCCTAAAACTAAGTATGTGCACCTTTTGTGCGGTTATTGCTTAAAGCCAAACAAAGTATGTGCGCCTTTTGTGCGGTTATTGGTTAAATCCAAACAAAGTATGTGCGCCTTTTGTGCGGTTATTGGTTAAATCCAAACAAAGTATGTGTGCCTTCTGTGTGGTTATTGGTTAAAGCCTAAAACTAAGTATGTGTGCCCTTTGTGCAGTTATTGGTTAAAGCCTAAAGCTAAGTATGTGTGCCCTTTGTGCAGTTATTGGTTAAAGCCTAAAACTAAGTATGGGTGCCTTTTGTGCGGTTATTGGTGAAAGCCTAAAGCTAAGTTTGGGGGCCTTTTGTGCGGTAAATGGTTAAAGCCTAAAACTAAGTTTGGGGGCCTTTTGTGCAGTAATTGGTTAAAGCCAAACTAAGTATGGGGGCCTTTTGTGCGGTTATTGTTTAAAGCCAAACAAAGTATGTGCGCCCTTTGTGCGGTTATTGGTTAAAGCCAAACAAAGTATGTGCGGCTATATAAGTTAATTATAGAGCGAGGCTTAGAAAACCTGAACCGCGAGCCTTACCTATATTCTGTTTATCTCATCATTTTCTGTCTTTATTTTAAAAATCGGTAAATAGGATAAACATCAAAAGACGTCACAAAAGTCAACAAAATGATGTCATTATACTGTGTGTGTTTGCTTTATCACCACAGTGTTGAAATAAAGCAATGTTTATTCCATGGGGGTTTATTTCATCAATTTATGATTATTGGATAAATGTTTCTTTTGGCATTCTTAAAAAAATACAATTATGTTAATGTACATTCACATTCTGCCCCACAGTCAGTTAATAGCAAAATGCTTGGTGAACTATTGGTATAGGGTACCTGTCTTGCGTTGTCTTTCTCATCAACAAGTGGCTTGTGGTTGCCAGAGAGACTTGCACAGTTTATTTATAACTCGTTATTCCCATAAAAGTTTGATCATGGGCAAGATCAGACCAGGAACATTAAGAGTAATTTCCCCCTTTTTAGCTCACCTGAGCACAAAGTGCTCATGGTGAGCTTTTGTGATCACCCATTGTCCGTCGTGCGTGCGTGCGTGTGTGTGTGCGTGCGTGGTCAACTTTTCATTCAAACAATATCTCCTCCTAAATCGCTTGGCAGATTTTCACCAAACTTCACAGGAATGATCCTTGGATGGACCTCTTGCAAAGTTGTTCAAATCTTTCCGGTCCACTGAATATGTAGGTCACCAGAGCTAAAAATAGATTTAAAAAGTGAAAACTTTAAAAATCTTCTATGAAACCGCAAGGCTCAGACCTTTTATATTTGATACGTGACATCCTCTAGAGGTCCTCTACAAAGATTGTTCAAATTATGCCCCTGGGGTCAAAACGGGCCATGCCCCGGGGGTCTCATGGTTTATATAGAATGTAAAGTAAAATGGCTTTAGAAATCTTCTCCTGAGACTGCAAGGCCCAGTGGTTTCATATTTGGTATGTAACATCCTTTAGTGGTACTTTACAAAGTTTGTTCAAATTATGCAGCTGGAATCAAAACGGGCCACGCCCCGGGGGTCACATGGTTTATATAGAATATATAGCAAAATGACTTTAAAACTCTTCTCCCCTGAAACCACAAGGCCCAGAGGTTTCATATTTGGTATGTAACATCCTATAGTGGTCCTCTACAAAGATTGTTCAAATTATGTCCCTGGGGTCAAAACTGGCTACGCCCCGATGGTCTCATGGTTTATATAGAATATATAGCAAAATGACTTTTAAAATCTTCTCCTCTGAAATCGCAAGGCCCAGAGGTTTAATATTTGGTATGTAACATCCTTTAGTGGTCCTTAACAAAGTTTGTTCAAATTATGCCCCTGGGGTAAAAACGGGCCACACCCTGGGGGTAACATGGTTTATATAGATAATATATAGCAAAATGACTTTTAAAATCTCCTCCTCTGAAACCACAAGGCCCAGAGGTTTCATATTTGGTATGTAACATCCTATAGTGGTCCTCAACAAAGATTGTTCAAATTATGCCCCTGGGGTCAAAACTGGCCACGCCCAGGGGGTCACATGGTTTATATAAGCAAAATGTCTTAAAATCTCCTCTGAAACCGCATGCCCAGAGGTTTCGTATTTGATATTTAACATCCTATAGTGGTACTCTACAAAGATTGTTTAAATTATGCCCCATGGGTCAAAACGGACCACACCCCATTGGTCACATGGTTAACATAGACTTAAATAGCAAAATGACTTTAAAAATTTTCTCCTCTGAAACCGAAACGCCTAGAGGTTTCATATTTGGTATGTAGCATTGTATAGTGGTCCTCTACAAAGAGCATTCAAATTATGCCCCTGGGGTCAAAACTGGTCACGCCCAGGGGGTCACATGGTTTATATAAACTTATATAGCAAAATGTCTTAAAATCTGCTTCTCTGAAACCGCAAGGCCCAGAGGTTTCGTATTTGGTATTTAACATCCTATAGCGGTACTCTGTCACATGGTTTATATAGACTTAAATAGCAAAATGACTTTAAAAATCTTTACCTGAAACGGCAAGGCCCAGAGGTTTGTTCAAGGTTGTTTAACTTATGCCCCTGGGATAAAAATAAGCCAAGCCTCGGGGATGCAAATTCCAATTGGCTTACAAGGTCTCAGGTGAGCATCCTAGGGCCTCAGGGCCCTCTTGTTCTTGAAATAAATGTATAAAACTTTATTGGGTACAAGAGAACTATGTATACATGTACTCATCATTTATTATGAATTCCATAGGATTCTTAGAAATGCTAAAAGGTTGTCGGCATTGTAGAGGATGAATTGATTTTATTAGCACCCAGCTTTGCTATAAATATAAGGTGTTTGGTAAATTTCACTCTATCATATTTCTATGCCCCCTGCATCTTGATGCAGGAGGCATATAGTGATCGTCCTGTCCGTCCTTTCATCCGTGACAAGGTTGTGTAGATTTTACCGTTTCGTCTAGCACCAACACCGCTTACTACAACACTGATACTTACACAGTTGTTGCTTATGACCATTCCATATCAACCCATATCACCCAACCTTACTTTGACCTTGACCTTGACCTAATTTGGACTTATAATAATTCAAAAGTGTCATTTCTTGGTTAACTAGATTTTACCTTTTCGTCTAGCACTGACACCCCTTACTACAACACTTAGATATTTACACAGTTGTTACTTATGACTGTTCCCAATCCACCCATAATCACCCAACCTTACTTTGACCTTGACCTAAAATTGCACTTAGAATAATTCAAATGGGCTGTTTCTTGGTTAACTAGATTTTACCATTTTGTCTGGCACCAACACCGCTTGCTACAACACTTGGATACTTACGCAGTTGTTGCTTATGACCAATCCCCAATCCACCCATATCACCCAACTTTACTTTGACCTTGACCTTGAACTAATTTGGACTTACAATAATTCAAAAGTGCCATGTCTTTGTTAACTATATTTTACCGTTTCGTCTTCCACCAACACCGCTTGCTACAACACTTGGATATTTACACAGTTTTTACTTATGACAATTCCCAATCCACCCATATCACCCAACCTCACTTTGACCTTGACCTTGACCTAATTTGGACTAAGAAATGGGCTACCCAGCACAAACTGGGGACATGTGTGTTTATCAAACACAGAATCTTGTTTTTGTAAAACTTCAAAAGCCTGCCCTTTTTACCTTGCAGTTTGTATTGTCTGTGACATTCATTGTTGTTTATTAAAAATATGGTAGATTCTAGATCTACTTGTGTTTCTGTTTCAAAATATTTCAAACATTAAACATTGAGATTACTGTAAATTTATATTGAGAATTTGCAGATACTTTTTGTTGTTCTAATAAATGAACAATTAAAATAATATAAATGAATGAATGAGTAAATGAATGAATGAAAAATTACTTTAACAAATTGAAAGAAACTTACGATATAAAAAACACACAAAACAATAATAACGCACATGAACTGTTACTTAGATTGAAGTTTTACAGTGTTTTATGGGACATCCTTCGTATTTCAGTGGGAATACCCGTGGTGGCTGGTACGACCACGAGTGGCGCCCTGGGGCAAACCATTCAGACTCTGACCCTGGCCCCTGGGAGCTTTGCCCTGCCGGTCTCATTAGCAGTAAGTATAGGGCTTTCATTAACTTTTGAAAACTGGAAGTTTGAACTTCCTGGCCTCTGATTTTGGAAGTTTTGCTAATAAGATTTGGAAGTGTTGACAGTATTGCGCTACATAAGTCCTGAGTATTTCAGAAATGAAATTAAGTAATGTATAAAATTCAAGGTGTTTTTAAGGCCAGTTCTTTTTCATCAAGTGTTTATATGCCAATTTATTCAGTGAAAGATGTTAACATTTAGATAAATTACTTAATTAGTCCCTACCGGTGTTTCACCGGAGGGGACTATAGGTTTGCCCTCCGTCCGTCCGTCAGTCCGCAAAATATTGTTCCTGCAATAACTCAAGAAGTACTGAAGATACTTCAATGAAACATTGTATACATATAAACGGCAATGTGAGTATTATGCACGACCTTTTATTTTTCACCAGAGGTCAAAGGTCACGTGACTTACTAAAAATAGAAATAAACTAAAACAAACTGGATCCTGCGATAACTAAAAAAGTACTGAAGATATTTCGATGAAACTTTGTATACATATAAACAGCAATGTGAGGATTATGCTGGACCTTTTATTTTTCACCAGAGGTCAAAGGTCACGTGACTGTTACTAAAAATGGAAATAAACTAAATACTGTTATAATTCGAAAAGTACATAAGATATGACCATGAAACTTGGTACAAAGATTGAACTATAGGTTTGCCATCCGTCTATGTGTCTCTATCTGTTGGTCCATATGTTTGTCTGTCCGTCCCCAAAACCTGGTTCCTGCAATATCTCAAAAAGTACTGAACTTATTTCGATGAAACTGGGTATACATATAAACGGCAATGTGGCAATGTGAGGATTATGCATGACCTTTTTTTTTTCACCAGAGGTCAAAGGTCACGTGACTGTTACTGAAAATAGAAATAAACTTAATACTGTAATATTTTGAAAAGTGAAACTTGGTACACAGATTGGACTATGGGTTTGCCCTCCGTCTGTGTGCGTCTGTCTGTCTGTTCGTCCGTCGGTCTCACTCTGTCTGTCTGTCTCGTCCCCAAAACCTGGATATAAGGTTGCGGTGGCGTAGTGGATATGGTGTCCGCCTAGCGATCGGGAGGTCCCGGGTTCGATCCCCACTCCGGGAGCGTTCTGAAGATCTCCCACAAAGACACCAAGTACTGGTTCTACCCAGGAAACGGACTCGAGAGTGTCTCTATAAGCCTAAGGCTTTCGATGCAATCGAGCTTAAATAAATAGGTTTACACTAAAACCTGGATCGTGCGATAACTAAACAAGTACTGAAGATACTTTGATGAAACTTTGTATACATAGAAAGAGCAAGGTGAGGATTGTACACGACCCTTTATTTTTCACCAGAGGTCAAAGGTCACGCAACTGTTACTTAAAATAGAAAGAACTTAATACTGTAATAATTCGAAAACGTACTTTACATAGAAATAAACTTAATACTGTCATAATTCGAAAAAAACATAACATATGATCATGAAACTTGGTACACAGAATGGACTATATGATTGTCCTCTGTCAGTTTAGTACTGCAGTAAATCAAAAAGTAACTCGAATGGCTGGTCAATGTTACTAAAATAGAAAAAAACAACAACTTAATACTTCAGTGACAAATGGGATTTGAATATGAAACTTTGTACATCTACAGATAAATGGCAATTTGACGGTATTGCACAATGTTTAATTAGTAGGGGTTTTCACGGGAAGGGAACTCCTGTATTGCTTGCAATATTATCAGAGCCTTGTTTTTCTTATAACTTGTTCATCCTTACATGATGGAACTTCCATGGCTGAATTTTTTTAAGTTCTTCTGCAACTTCCATGGCTGCAATTTTGGAAGTCCTGTGACAAAAACTGGAAGTGAATTACTCCCAAACTTCCCTTAATGAAAGCCCTGTAAGTATGGAATGAGAGGGTTTTCCTGAATAAAGCCATTTCTTCTTTTTCTTTCCAATTGTTCAGTCCACAATAACAATTTGCATTATGTGCATTTTAATTTTTAAAAAGTGCAATAAAAGAGATACTTATATTCATGTATATTTAATCAATTTGATTCATTCTATAGTCCTTTATATTGTTCCAAAGTTTTTTACTTGATTATGCTAATCTGTAGTAGTCGAATATTTGGTTTGTTATAATGGTTTAATTAGAGTACTCGGTGTCTACAATTTGTTGTCACAAATATTCACCTTAATGGGACAGTGTGCAGTGTGATTGATTACAAAATGTAGCTAAACTTAACATTTATTTGCTCAAGGTTATAAGCTTTAATGTCATTTTTGTCTGTTTGACAGTATATTCCTTGTAGTGGAGTTTGGAGTTTAATCTCACATTGCTTGTTGACCAGTTTTTAGCGCATCTGAGCGCGAAGTCGTCCGTGTTCCGTCAACAATTGGGTTCATATTCAAGATGGAGAATTCACTTTTTATCAAATCTTAACCAAACTTGCACAGTTTGTGTATGACTATAAAATCTCGTATGGGATTGTTATTGGGTCAGATCACACCAGTAACACTAGAGTTATTGCCCCTTTTTCATGCAAAAAAAGTGCAAAAATGCCTTTTTAGACCTTATTTTCCATCCAATCTTAACCAAACTTTCACAGTTTGTGTATAACCATCAGATCTCAGCAGACGCCAAAAATGGGCCTGATCGTATTTCAAACACCAGAGTTATTGCCCTTTGTTTATTAAAAAAATACACAAAAATGGACATTATTCAGGATAGAGACTTCATTTTTCATCCGATCTTCACCAATCTGGCACAGTTTGTCTATTACCATGAGATTACAGTTAAAGTCGAATATAAGCAAGATCGGACCAGAAACACCAGAGTTATTGCCCTTTGTTTGTGAAAAAAATATGCAACAATGGACATTATTCAGGGATAGAGACTTCATTTTTCATCCTATCTTCACCAGTCTTGCACAGTTAGTCTCTGACCATAAGATTAAAAGTGAAGTCTAATGTAAGCAAAATTGGGCTAGAAACACCAGATTTATTGCCCTTTGTTTGTGAAAAAAAAGAAGACATTACACTACACCCAGCGACTTTTTTGCCTCTATCACAAACCCACCGTGGACAATTTTTCATTAGCGTGGAAAATCACCGCGATTCGGGAGTGATTATATCGCGATACAATCACGGTGATTGCGAGTGACCACGTGATTGCGGACGTTATCGAGAAATCGATTTCACGGTGGATCACCGTGAATGCGGTGGGTCACCGCGAACGCGGTGGGTCACGGTGAAAAACAGGTAAGTCAGTGATTTCCTTAAGTTAACTGTAAGAATAGCATGAGCTTGAACGTGGGCATTGTATATTTCACATATTTTATCGTAAAATAACACGAGCATTTATATTTATTCCAAACAAACTCTTGTTTCGTTCTTTCTCCTGTACTCTCGTTGCAGATTCATGTTACCAATCTGTTACAAATCGTAAGTACAGTGTGAGTTTAATATTTTGTTAATGTTTTGTTCGTGTTATTACTTTAAGTTTAAGAATTATGTCCCTTGTTGAAACTAATAATCTTTGACAAAATAGTTTTCCGAAAACGCATGCACATTGTTGCTTGTTGAAAACTTTAACAAAATCGTTACCTGTACCGGAACACGCATGCACATTTGTGTACATGTATACCTGTTCCATTTTTTGCATAATGAGCTCGTTTCTTTTTCGACATTTTTCGAAGACAATCTGAAAATTAGTATCATTATATAAACTAATGCTAGTAATTGTTTAGCGTATGTTTAAAAACAGTATGCGCTCCAGTTAATGTTGATTAAGTACAATTATGTAGTGTTGATGGTTTTTGTGAAGCAAAACAAAGCACATTAGCGTGAAAATTTATTGTATGCAAAAACAACATGTCAGGAACATTATATACGCACAGATTTACATTATATACATAAACATACATATCATACATGCACATACACATGAACATTACAAAATATACAATATACATACATTAACACGATATATACATATAAGACATGCACAAAAATACATTTAACACATCTACACAAAATATGTACATATCCGGTTTTATTTTCAGGAAAGAACTTACAACTCCGAAAAGTGGAATGAAAACGAATTAGAGAGTGGGCCCGGGGACTCCAGCTGGATGTGGCGAATCGGCCTTACTGGTTGCCGCAAGATCTCGTTAATTTTACTCACACAGTGAGCCCTCCAATCCGCCTCTTTCTGCATGTCCGGGTAAAACCTCACGACATAGCGCTTGATGGCCGCTTTTCTAGTAGGGCTCAGTGGCTCCTTTTTCTGGTGCCCCCCACCAAAATAATTGTAATGGCTGCGAACGTTACAATCCGTGAACAGCTCCGGATATAGCCGCTGAACGAGGTGAGCGGCGAAGTTCCCGGCGTTGTGCGATTGGCTTTGAATAGACCTTAGCTGTTCGTCCGTAAGGAAGGCGTGCGCCGGTACCTCGCCCTCACTCGCCGACTGTACTTCCGGAGCAGTTGTAGAGATGATGTTTGTTGCTGAAGACACTGACTGGGCGAGCATCCCCAGCATCGTCGCCATCATCGCCCTTAGCTTTGCAACTTCTTGGGTTAGTCCATGGATTGCACGTGTGTGCACTTCCTCCTGCCGCCGATTGCGATCAAGATCCCGCTGCATCAACCTCTGGGTGTTGACCAGCTGGTTGATGGCTGACATCAGACACCCCGGAACTGCGTCGCTCCTTCCACTTGTATGGGTCGGTCGATTGGCCGTCAATTCCTGGTGTCCGATGTTCTCCGCGTTCGTCGCTCCCTGATCGTTGGTCGCTGTCCTCGATGTCGCTGGCACTCCCTGCTGATTGGCGGTCTCTGTAGTTGATGTTGTTGTCCTCGATGTTGTTGGCGCTCCCTGATGATTGGCTGTCTCTGAAGTCGGAGTCGTTGTATTCGGTGTCGTCGATGTCGCTGTCTGTCCCTGTGGATCTGCGGTCTCCATCGGTTGGTCCTCTTCAGTGGCTGTCAATGTAGGTTGTCCTGTTGTCGATACATGTAGATCTTCCAACGTCGCTGGAGTAACTATTCGAAGAACTGCTGCAGCCGGTTTCCCAGCCTTTGTCTGAAACGATTGTCAAAACGAAATAAGTCAGTTTTCCTTTTAAATACGTATTTTTTTTGTTGGCTTAGTTGGATTTGTCAACACCTGAATACCATTCTTCCGTGTCACATTTTACCAGCTATGACTATTTGTCAGACATACAAAGATGCTATCAATGGAATTTCATTGGAAATGAATGTTATGTTTAATAACCCCAACGAAAGTGACATACATGTATGAAGAAGCATTTGTGTCCACTACCACGATTGGATACACATTCATAACAAAATGTCTCGTAATTCGACCATTGCATTAGCATCATGAACAGTTTTGCTAGGGCGTCGGATCTAAATGTAATCCTCGTGTAAATTATGCAGTATTGTAACTACGTGATAATTAATAACTTAGTGATGATTTGAATAAATAAATGAAACTGTACCTTTTGCCTTTTTGGTTGTGGAGTTTTGTTCGTGGTTTTTTTTTCCTTGCTGTACATGTAATTCTCGACGGCTTCATCCATTTCGCTTTCGCGACCCTCTGCCAACACTTCCGCTTGGGCCTCTTGGCCAATTCTCCCCCATTGCACGCGATAGGTCTGTCCCACGATCACCTATAAAGTAAGATCTACATGTGTCTACATGTGTTTTCGTTCGTAATGAAATTTGTGTGCGGGGGAGTTTAAACAAATTGTGTAAAAGCGGTTTACGGGCGCCCTTGGTCCAGATTTATTCATATACATTGAAGTGTAAAATCGCTGACATTTCTTTTAACGAAGATAGAAAAATAGCGAAAGAAAGAAAGTGAACAAATAGCGACATGAGAACATGTAGCTCAAGTCGTATAATGTTACACTGTGCCCGTATTCCAATTAACATTTTTTTGACACGGGTAGCGGGTCTGTGCAGCCATGTATCCTGTAAACACTACGATATTTTGACACGTGACACTACATTTATCATACACGAGTGTACATTCCTGAGTTCGATACCCGTGTTAATTCAATGACACTTGACGCCCATTGAAGTTAGGGACGGAAGATGAACACTATATAAAGAATGTTTGTTTTATTCGACATCCGTTGCTTTTCATTTAGTTTTCAATCGAATTATTAAACATGGTGAAAGTTTCACATAACACCAAATTACGGATAGTTGAAATGTACAAGACTGGTACAAGATTGAATGTTATCGTAAAAAAATTGAAAAGTTCAGATGTGATTGTCTCAGCTAGTGTCTTACTGGATTACCCAATTCTGTAACGGTCATTTTCATCCAGAAGTAGTTGGAGTAAAACGTAAAGAGTTTAGGGTCGTTTCGTTGAGGGATTTAGAGGTAGTGAAAAGTTCTCTTACAAATAACTGTCATCAGTCTAGCAGAGATATTCATAAGGAACTGGTGAGCGATGGTTCAACGATATCATTAAGCACCACACAAACACTGATCAAGGAGGCTGGATTTACAAATAGCACGCCACGATACTCGCAGATGGTGAAGGAGCGTAACCTTCAACCTAGAGTTGATTTCTGTAACATGCTTATTAGTTCTAATGACTCGCTGGATGACATAATTTTTAGCGACGAAAGCTCAGTACAGCTTTACAACAACAGAACAACGAGTTACAGGCCAGAAGGTTCTGCAAGAACGTCCATCCCGAAACCTAAACATCCCCTAAAGGTTCATGTGTGGGCCGGCATTAGCCGCCGTGGTCCAACGCAGATGGTAATTTTTGACGGAATTATGGCCAGTGTATTTTTTACGGAACATATTTTAAAAGAGACTTTACTTCCGTTTGTTCATGCAAAATTCCCGGATGGGCACAGATTCCGGTCAAAACTTACGCGGAAATTCATGGCAGATAATGGGATTAACTGGTGGGAAGTGTGGCCATCAGGTATGAATATTGTACATTTAATTGATTGTTGAAACGGACTTGTTAACTGATTAGATTTGATTGATACAATATGCCACTAAACGTATTAAGCATCTCAAGTATTTTAATAAGAAAATTATAAAGAGGACGCCATTCCGATTTATATACATGTTGTTAACAATATAATACTTGTTGTTATAACTGATGATTTCCCGTGAAACGGTATTTCCAGCATCGTCATTGGTCCGTCATAAACACTTAATGAAATTTGTGTATATAAGTTTTAAAATTTCATATTCGTCAATATGTGAACGGGTCCCTATATTCTCTGTTATAAGCTTAGCGTAATTTACGTCGGCTATTACTCGCTATTATCATTCCCTAGAAACAAAATATTCTGAACGTTCTAGTTAGCAAACGTAACGAAGACGTTATATTTTGACTCGAATTAATAAATGTATGCAGTGCGTGCATGATTTACATATATCATACCGATACTTTATGTGCGCTTTAAACTTATTTTTTAAAGAGAGTCCCGACCTCAATCCGATAGAATTCGTCTGGAATCAAATGAAACGGCACGTGGCAAAGGCGTGTCCACGTACCAAAGAGGAACTCCAACAGTGTCTTCAAGACTTCTGGGTTAGAATAATGAATGTAGAGCTTTGTAACAGGTACATTGATCACTTGTTTAAAGTTGCGCCTGTGTGCGTCGCGATGAACGGGAAGGCCACCGGTGAAATACCCAAAAGACTGTTCAGTACAGTACGTTCCAGTCGTAAAAGTTTTGAGCACTTTGCAAGATTAATAAAGAGTGTCAGTGTGGCGAAGAAACTTGTAACGCTTAACGTGTGAATTTCGTGCAGTCAATCAGTGAGTAATTTGTAACAAAAACCCACATACAGGCCGTATACCGGTGAACTATATAAATCGTTAGCTGTATAACTTTGTTGACTTGTGTTAATTGGTCCTTAGTGCCGGTACTCAAGATACATGAAACTGAAGTTTAATTCGCAAATTCTGAACTTCTTTTTTATATCATCAACACTGACAATATAGATTGATATACTTCAACTAATTCACAGAACGGAAAATATATCAGTTTGTCCTGCATCATAATTGCGATTCAGTTTAATAATACATGTACAAATGTCAAACTCGACATAATACTACATAATGTAAAATGGCATCATACCAGAGATCAGAGTCGCTCGTATAATACTCTACTGCGACTGTGGAAGCATAAGAACCAGACCATTTTACAGAAGATGCATGTATGTGTATGTATAATTTGCAATTTGTACTTACTGGTGCTTCCTTGTCTGTTTTGAAGAATCCTCGGGAACGAACTTGCAATTTTCCATCACACTCATACCTAACCAGGTAATGTGTAATTGTCTTAGTCAATGTTCTCAGTGACATTGTTCCAGTAATCGACACGGACACAACAAAATAATAAATATTGTAACACTTCGTATGTTTGTCACGTTTATATTCACTTTTCACTTCGGCAGTAATAATATAAACATATGTACACTATTTCAACACTGTATAAATCCAAAATAGCACGTTCCCAAACAGTAAGAGTAAACCATATAGTGGCATTAAGGCAAAAACATTTCTTTTTTATAGGCCTCTTGTTCATTGAATATATGTTGGTGTGAATAACAATATAAAATCTTTTATATTCCAATTAACATGATTTCTTTGAACCTACGTTTGCCGACTTGTTGAGTGGATAAGAGTGGGAAAAGTTAGTATTCTTCCAATGGAAAATGCAGGACTTGTTAATTTGAAATTTGTTGCTGTGAATAACAAATTAGAACCTTTTTATTTACCAATTAACCTAAAACATGTGAACCTATTATCGCCGTCTTAGCGAGTAAATAAAAGTATACTGACTCGAAGTGAGAAGATGATTGTCTTTTCTAGTTCCCGCCAGTGTATGACTTCAAAATCTGGATCATTAATGTGTTGGTTAAACTTTACCGTGTTCCGAAAAAGAACAATGATATTGCTATGTACGCATCTTAAGTACATGTATATATTGCTTGTTGTATTTTATAAAAACGTGTCAACATTAAATGTTGTGTTATATTTATGGTGAAACTTACATACAAATGTATACTACCTTGTGAACATTGTGATCTTAATGGTGTTGTTTTTTTTTGTTATAAAATATTGTGTTATATTTACACTGCGAGTTTAGAAGTTAATAACCAAACATCGTCGTCCAAAAAAAATTAGGTCATTTTGAGTAATGTTTTATTTAATACTGTACATAACATAGTGTAAACTATTCAGTGCAAACAACGCAAAGTACGAGAATCGTACTATATAAATTTGACGGCACGCATCTGAATAGAAATACAATGTATGATCTGTTACATGTACATTAACAGTTATGTTACTGCATAAGTAAATCTCTGAAAGATTGGAGCGTTCAGTTTAAATGTTTCGTGTTTTCTATAAGCATCTTCTTGGTAGTACCTGAAATGAATAAAACAAACTATTTCATAAAGCTCATTGTGAAACAAAGGGTACAATAATTACACAAATTTGTGTAAAAAAACACAACAAAACTTGAAGAGAACCCCTCCGCCAAAATGACTTAATAAAATCACGGCGATCCACGGCGATTTCTTGTCAACATTTTATCGACAGTGCCACCGCGATTGTCCACGCCACGGTGTAGTCACCGCGTTCCATTGTGGTCCACGGTGATCCACGCTTATCGCGGTGATTAAATCGGGGTGTCACGCGGGGCTGAATCGCGGTGATGCGTGGTGGAAGGCAAAAAAGTCGCTGGGTGTAGTGTATTTAGGATAAAGAATTCATTTTTCGTCCAATCTTCACCAGTCGTGCACAGTTTGTCTATGAACATAAGACTACAGGTGAAGTCGAATATAAGCATGATCTGGCCAGAAACACTGGAGTGATTGCCCCTTTTATTTAGAAAAAGAAAAATCATCAAGTTATCAATGATTGGCTTGCACACACGATTTTTTATTCAATGTTGACCAAACTTACACAGTTTGCATAAAAATTGATTGATAAAATTTGATTTCCAACAGTTGCAAACCTTGCATGCAGTTATTTGTACATGCAACATTGATAGCTTCAGAGCCTGCATTAACATCATTTATCATCATTGGACAGAACATTATAAAAGAAAAAGCAAAACTTGACCTTATAGCACAGCCATTGCAATTATCGCATTGCAACTAGTTCTCCAAAACTGTATGCGAAAAAGACATCAAAATCTACTGCATTTTCCAGAATTGTGACTGACTTAATGAAAAAGGGTCATGTAAGAATATCGAGAAAAATGATTTGAGAACCATTAGCAAAAAGACCGCACATCCACTACCCAACTTTAGTTAGCCCATTGCACTTGTTTTAAATCAAATTGATCCGATCCCCCTTTGTGTTGTGTTCATATACTTTTATTTTTAAACCTGCCACAACAGTATGGTCTTCATCTGTACCAGTTCTCAGGTGAGCGCTTTGGGCCATCATGGCCCTCTTGTTTAGACGTTTATTAGATGTACAATATGCATGACACATTTACCTTAATTTATGGTGAAGGACATGACATGGTCGTGATGGTGGGCAGGTTTGGGGTGGTATGAAAGAAATATTTGATTGGTCGGTCCTTGAACTACAGGTGTCATCTGGTGGGGCGAATGGAGGCTCAATCGTGGTCACACAAGAAATCGCCAATAAGCTGAAACATGACCTCGCAGGTCCCCAGATCATACAGGTGCCTGTGGGAAGTATCGACTGGGCTGCAAAATTGAAGGTTTGTAGTTGTAGATGCATTGAACTAGAAAGTACATGGAGAGCACAGATCTCTACCATGGCAGCTCATTCCCCCTATGTGTAACTAACAAGTTATATAGCAGAAATTGGGAAAATGTTCCTATCTCCAAATAATAAAGAATCTTTAAAATATTCCTGTATCCAGATTGTGATTAAAAATCTAATCATTTGTTCATTGACCCAGTTCCAACGTGCCCAGAAAGTAATTAATAAATTTGTTAGTAAAGTTGCCTAATAACACACAAACTTCGGCAAAAACATGACCTCCTACTAAGAGGTAAACAGTTTGGAAATAAATCCTATGAGGGGCGTCGTTGGAAAAAACCGGTCTTAATGCATGTCGGTAAAGTGTCATCCCAGATTAACCTGTGCAGTCTGCACAGGCTAATCCAGGACGGCACTTTCCGCCGACAGAGGATTTATGTTTAGAAGAGACTTCCTTGAAACAGAAAATACCATAAAAGCGGAAAGTGCCGTCCTGGACGACACTTTATGCACATGCATTATGTCCGGTTTTCCCACGACGCGCCTCCTATGTAGATAGATCTATGTTAAAAAAGTATCCATCAAGGCTGTGTGCCTTGCTTTGTTTAATGGAACACAAAGTGTGCAGTGGAAACACTCTAAACCAGACATCCTCGGGACTATGAAAAATGCCCGGTTTAGAGAGGATTCCGGTTTAAAGGAAAAGTAACTAATCCGATCTACTGATGAGTCACATTACAGATTACAGTCAACAGTTCAATAATAATAATGTGTTGTTCTGTTCTATTCTTTTCTAACAATACTTTTAAGTTATTGTTTTATTTACCGTTACTAAAAATTTAATGTTGTATTATAAACAATACAAAATGTCATCATAATTATCAGTAAATATGTAGTGGTAATTTTCTCAATATGTCTTAAATCGTATATCATGTTCATACACCTTTATTCTTTCAATTTGAAAATAAATCGATTTCAAACTGTCGATGTTTTATTTTGTCTTTAAATTTAACAGCATGTTTGCAATGTACATTTATCTTATATTATCGCTGTTTTACTGCTTATGCATTGGTATAAAGGCGAAAAGTAGTCTTAAAAATAACCCCGATAAACATAATTATGAAATCAAAGATCTGTTATTGTACAGATAGTTATTCAGTGCTGTTTGTACCCTTGTGTGTGGGTGTTTGCTGTTAACGCGCGTCAATCTTGTGTCCACGTGACCAATGTGTCCACAACCTTAATTGTCTCCGGGTACTGATTTGCGATTTTCACAGTTTGCTTATTTTTCAACTGTGTTTGTTAATTTTGCGCGACTTTAATCCACATAACCCAACTGTTGACACACCAGAGGTGTGATAAACAAAGACAAGAACGGATTTGAGAGTTTAAATTACGTCTGACAATAAACACTTATGCTCAAATGTTAGACTGGTTTCCGGAATTGACGGGATTCCGATATTGAGATAATTTTACATATTAATATATAGTGAAAAAAACCATACGGGAAAATTTGTCCGGTTTGGATAGGATTCTGGTTTAGATAGGATCTGGTTTAGAGGGTTTCCACTGTAGAACGTTTTGTGTATCATTGTACTGTGAATTACCAAACATGGATGAAAGACTATTAAGTCCTCTGCTTATTTTTAAGGAAAGAACTATAAAGAGCAAAACTTTAAATGTGCTAAAATTTAAACCAAAACAAGTATTAGGTTTTGGACTTTCAAAAAAACATTACTTGTTGTCATCATTTATTAACAGAATGGTGATGTAGTTTGTGTGTACAATACTTGATAAGCCATATTTACCAGTGTTTCCTTTTCAGGAATTACAACAGCATCAGAGTCTGGTGCTTCCCAAGGTAAGAGTACCAGTACTACTTCAGTAAGGTAAAAAAAAAAAGGTGCATCATGCTTGAGTTAGCCAATTGCACTAACAGATGTTTTAAATCAAAATTGATCCTATCCCCCTCTGCATATTGTTCAGATACCGTAATTTTCACACCTGTCACAACAGTATGGTCTTCGTCTGTACCAGTTCTCAGGTGAGCGCTGTGGGCCATCATGGCCCTCTTGTTTTTTATTTGGTAAATGGTCCACTTGAAGATTCAAAAACTGAATAAATATTCAAAACATATCAGTAAAAAATATCCTTAAACATTGTTATCAAAACAAAACATTTATTTATTAAAAAAAAACATTTAATTAGTGGAAAAAAGTAAATTAAAACCAAAAAATATCTGACAAACCCAATAAAATGTTCTAGGGTCACGGCATATTTTTAGGGTAGGTCGGGTAACCTGAAAGAAACTTTTTTTTTACACCTTGGACTTTTCTGAATTTCTTGTACTTCTTATTGCCCAAGCTTTATAATTGTGCTTAATTAGATGGGTTTATTTTATTAATCATATCAGCAGAATAAGACTTTTTTTTTCGCTTCTAGAAACATGAAATTTGAGTTTACCTACTTACTTTGGAATAAAAAAATGACTAACAAGATCATTAGATTTTTGTGTAAATGCATTGCAGCTTTATTAATGTACAGAATATATAGAGGATATTTGTTGATTTCGGTGAAAAATTTCATGAGTGGCGTAGCCATGAGTGCAAATATAGTTTTCTATGACCACGAGTGAAATAAATATTTGATCATTGCTTTTGGATTGTAAATAAAAAAATTGCGCGAGATAAGCTTAAACGTCACACATTTGTGTATTCTGACGTCATGGAAATGATGTCATAAATGACTCCAAAATTGTTTATCATAAGTATGTCATGGAAATGACGTCATAAATGACTCCAAAATTGTTTATCATAAGTATGGTGGGAAAAAGTGCCATAATTTGTGCGTCGTTATTGCTAAATTATAGTTTTGTTAAATTTTATCACATATTTTCTGTAAACAAACGTATGTAAATACTGTACATGTGTATGCATTTGCCAAGGGAGGTAAACCTATACTGTTAGATCGATGCTATTGATAGAAAAATAGTGCTGCCGTGAAAATATATAATCTTATGTTTTCACTGCTCCATCATTGAAAATAAAAGATTTCATTTCACCAATAAAATTCGATATTTCACTGAAAAGCATATAATCAAAATACTTCTTTTGGTGAATTGGTTACACTTGTTCACAACTTTACAAAGGATTTATAATAGGAATGTGCCTGTGAGTATTATGTTACGTAAACTATTAACAGTAATTTAATTCAGGGATGGCAAAATGTTTTATTGATTTACATGCCTGTTTTTGACAAATGCTGTTTGTCATCTGTCCATACTGAAATTATACATTTCTGGTCAAAAGTTAACATGCTCAGGGTGAAACTTGGCGATAAGGCAAATTGAAATCACAACCCCTGATAATGCTTCAATAATTTGCTAGCAATTCACGTGTATTTGCAGGACATGGCGATAGCAGATCAGCATGCCTCGAGGCTTGAGAGACTGAGAGAAGAACGAGAAAAGATAATTGCAGGAACACAGAAACAGCAGTTTGAGATCAAGTTTGAGCCATGTCTTGTGTGCGGGGATCGAGCTTCGGGTAATTTCAAAACATGATACCGTAATTGTCTGAATATGAAATGCACATTTTTACCTGCAAAATTGTATCAGAATTTAAGGCTGTGCATTATACTTGAATGTATAGCTTACCTAAATACTAATATCCCAAATTATGCATTTTATGATTTTAGAGTCTACATAACAGCCATTGTGTTATGACAAATTTTGAACAAAGGGAGACAACTGTCAAATTATGAAAAATACCAGTGACATATAATACATTTATGCATATTATATTTGGACTTTTACAGTAATAAATGTTTTCACAAACTTCAATCATATTCAGATTATCCAATCTGTGTAGTATTGTATCACATGATTACCAGTTAACCCAGTTTTCACAAATGAAAACATGGTAAAGCTGGTAAGAAGCCACAGTTGTTACCTAGTTTCAAAAACTGGAAACGTCTTAAAGTTAACAGAGCCTTAGCAAAACACTGGTCAGATAGTTCGAATTTATATGTGGCGCGTCGTGAGAAAACTGGACTTAATGCATGTGCGCAGTGTTGTCCCGGATTAGCCTGTGCAGTCCGCACAGGCTAATCCGGGATGGCACTTTCTCTTTTATGGTATTTTCTGTTTCAAGGAAGTCTCTTCTAACCAGAAATTCACTTTAACAAGCGTTAATGCCGGTTTTTCCAGGACGCTGTACATATGAGAATAAAGCAAAAGGTTATATCCAGAAATTATGTTTCCCCCTATCATATAAATGTGACATACATAGCGGTAGGTGGGCTTCCAATGCATTGGAACCTTGGTTTGTATCATTCAGCCTAGGTTCATGTGATGAAGTTTGGGGTCAGTGTCCTTTATCAAAATTAATCACCCTGGGTCTGGGGCCATATTCCAGAAACATCTAAAGGGTCTCTTAAAATATTTTCACTTAAGTAAAAAATTTCAATATGTTATATTTTAGAAGCTATGTATACATTTGTGAGTCGTATGTTTATATGAATACATTAGCATGAATATGATAGGTGATAATTTATCAACTCTAAGCACATTGCACTGCAAGTTAAATGAAATGAATATTTTAAGGTTGAGGATAAGATATTACTTAAGATGTTTCTGTAATATGGCCCCTGTATAGTTACAGTTGGTTTAAGAGTTACACAAGCAAGGGTGGCGAAATCAATCGTCCATATTGCCCAGCTTGTCCCAGAGCATGTATAGACGCGTGAAAGTTTTCCGTATTTTACTGTATAATTACTGTGGGGACCTGTGTCAGACTACATTTGTGAAAAACAGTCAAGTACGGCAATGTAAGATTTTGCAACCCCGTACATGTAATTGGTAAATTTCTAAAAATCTTAATGGTTTTTGTAGAAGAAAGATGACTCGTTAAACATAATGTCCCTTTCCCCTGTCTAGGTCGTCATTACGGTGTAATCAGCTGCGAAGGTTGTAAAGGATTTTTCAAGCGAAGCATTCGTAAGCATCTGGGGTACGCGTGTCGAGGCAACAAGGACTGCCCTGTGACGAAGCCGAACAGAAACAGGTGTCAGTACTGCCGGCTTCAGAAGTGTCTGAGCATTGGAATGAGATCTGAATGTAAGTACACGTGTACTTAGTGGTTGAAATCATCACAAGACTATCAGCCCTGCACTGGTGCTTTTTGAACTGGGCAGGCTGAGATTCTCTGTTTTATGTATGTGAGCTTGTAACATTTTCTTGTTGTCAAGTAATAAAAAAAGAATTCGGGCTAGCTTGGCCAAGTTGCAATGTCGATGACTGATGTGCTGGGTGCTGGGCTGAATGTGTGGTGGGTGTAGCTAACACTTCTACTCACTTGAAAATTCAAACATAGACATGTACGGATAGAGTCGGATGGGTTAACTTAGAATCACTCAAGTTTTATAACGATAAAAACAGCAGGCGGTGGAAGATAGTTGAGTTTAATGGATCCTTGCTCATTTGTACACCCCATCTTGTACCGACATCTATTCTGCATCCAATGAGACAAATAGATCAGTTATAATTATAAGAATCCGTTCCTACAGTTATACAGTAAAATCCTCTTGTAACAATATTGAGTGGACCACTGGGTTTATATTTAATTTATTGTTATATCCGAATATCGTTACATCCGTAAATAGGTACCATGAGCATAGACATACAAGTATAAAACAGAGACACGACACTGACTTTTTTACATGCATACATTAAATGTTGAACTGTGTACAATAAATAAGCATCAAGACGTATTTTTTATGACAGTTTAATAAATATTCAAGATACTTATCAATGATCACGACAGTGAATTCTGTTTCACAACTTTTCAGACATGTACATCATGTAAATACCATTTTTATACAGTCTGTGTAATCATTTTAAGTTCATGTGGCATCACTAAATACTGCCAGAAGATATTTTAAGAAGTTTTTCATCCCCAAGTCTGAAGTTTTCAAGGGCATTTGGGAAAATATTTCATCACAACCCCAAAAACCAATATTTCTTGATTACCACAACACTGATAAGTTAATCAAGCCGACCATATAACTGTTACTTGTTTACCTGTATCTGCGTTGTACACCTGTTACGGACTCTAAATATCGTAATAAAAGGGGAAATTTGGGACTGAGATGCGGCGGAGACTTTGGATTCAACATTGTTATGTGCGATATATCACTATAAGCAATCTTACTGTATTAAGCATTAAAAATTACGAAGAGATTTCTTTCAAAAATGATTGTTGGAAAGTCATGAAGAAAATGTTCTCTAAAATGAAGCATTAAATAATTGTGTCAATCTGCTATTCAGTATTTAAATAGTTGCAGACCTATTACCTTTTGATTCGGAGAAAACATGTGCCCTGGGGGTATTTAGCAAGTCTTCCAAATATGAATTTTGTAAATGCTTGTTTATTGTACGAACCTATGCCAAGTTCGTTGACCCCAGGTGAAAATCGCTTAATTATGGTTGCTATGTAAACGTTGCTGTGTAAATTGTATGAAAAAGGTGAATACCCTACAGTTTTGGGTCAGTAAAGCTAATAGCATTGGATGGATTGCATTCTCTTTCACAGCATTCATTTGGCCCAAAGGAAATTATTATTTAGCGTTTTAGGTTTGTTTTGAGGATATCTAACAATGCCTTTGTCTCGAACAAAGTGATCTTTTAGATATTTTGTCAGAAGCAAGCATTGTGAGATTTCATCTAAATTGTTAAATAAGAGTCACCTGTATAACTACATAAAACATTTTGTAATTAGAATTAGCACTTGGAAAAACATGCAAGCTGTTTACCATATCAGATTCTATGACATAGATACAATCTTAAAGACCACAATTCTTTATAGGTTGACCAAAATGTTAATGACCAAAATGCTTATTTGGATGGTCAAAATGTTTATGATCAAAATACTGAAAAGAACAGCCAAAATATTACGTTATGTTATAAAATCTAAAATTGTAATATATTATGGCTATAGTGTTAATGACCCAAATTCTTCATAGGATGGCAAAAATGTCAATGACCAAAATGCCTAATAGGAAGGCTAAAATGTCATTGAACAAAATGCATAATAGGAAAGCTAAAATGTCATTGAACAAAATGCATAATAGGAAGGCTAAAATTTCATTGAACAAAATGCATAATAGGAAGGCTAACATTTCATTGAACAAAATGCATAATAGGAAGGCTAACATTTCATTGAACAAAATGCATAATAGGAAGGCTAACATTTCATTGAACAAAATGCATAATAGGAAGGCTAACATGTCAATGACCAATATGCATAATAGGATGGCAATCAATGTTGCCTTGGGAAAAGTGTATAACTTAGTAAACTTCATTTGACAGCTGTGCAGCAGGAAAGAAAGCCAACAGACAAGGAGAAAATGGCTCCCACAATGGTGTCGACAGCCTCACAGAAAATCTATATACGCAAAGATCTGCAGAGCCCCTCCACCGCTGTGCCCATGTTCGGGACTCGAGATGAAGGGGTGGGTGCCTTACATGGTTATACTGATGAAGTATACATCCACATGGTACTTATAATGGGTTTAGAACAAGTTGTTGATAAAATATGAACATTGAATTATGTAAGGCACATTTGTGGCAAGACGGTTGAATTGTATCAGTTTTAAATCAAATTTTTCTTCAAGGTCAGAATTGTTACTTTTATATGTAAATTGTGACCTTGCATTTGATTGTTGTTGTTGTTAAGGCAGCAGGGGTGGAGTAATCTGTTGGTTGTCCGTATAGCCCAGCTTGTTTCGGAGCATGTGCAGATAAATGAAAATTTGCCAGAATTTCCTGTATAATTACAGTACGGACAATGGCAAACACTGTTTGTCAAAAACGGACAATGAAAGTTTGTCAAAAATGGACAAGGAAAGAAACATTTTATTTTTGCCACCCTGGAGAGTATATCAATATCATATGGTAGCGTGTGTGACAGTGATATTGTCAACCCGATGGCAGAATGTCACCCAAGGCGAAAGCAGAGTGGTATCATTCCGTTTCGACGGTTGACAATATCAATGTCACACTCGCTGCCATTTGATATTTATTTTTAATGTACCAAACAAAATGAAGAAAATAAGAAGGTAAACACACGTGCTTAATTCTGTCTAAATCTTCTTTCATCTTCAGAAATACTTGCAAACTGTTTTTCTGTCAGTGATTTGGAAAAGAATCGCTTGTTTACACATTGAATAGTGACGTCACGACTATAAGACGTCATGACAAGGGAGGCAATCTTTTAATGATTTGGCTAAAAAAACTGAAGCAGTCATTTGAACTTATATGGCATTCAAAATGTCAGCGCGGTCACATGATCTGACAGTCACTTTCGCTTGGTCACGTGTCAAAAAGGTTGAACATATTTTTGACAGTCAAAATATATTTTTCTTGGTTAATGGGAATTGATCATTGTAGACAAAAGTGAGGTATAATAATACTGGCTATGGCACTGTTGTTTTACTTGCTGTTGCTAGGGTGGTGACCCCAGTGCACAGAGCACCCTTTTGGCCAATCTCCAAGAGCGACTGGTGCAGACGGACCAAGGACCCGTGGTGCTGTCAGCCCCAACCACATCCAACACAGGTGGGTAGGCTATAGTACATAGTGGATATTCCAGCCAGTAAATATGGAACATAGGGGATATTCCACCTTGTAAATAATGATTTATGGCAGTGTTAAAGAACCAAGGTACAGAAATCCAACACATGCACAAATTGACGGATTAGCTAAGTATCTTGAAAAGCAACAACACTGTATTTGCAAATGTTTACCATCTGTTTATTCTATGCAAATATTAACAGGTTCTTATGGATTGCATATCAAGTATGTATTGAACCAGTTTTCACTTCATATAACAGAAAATTGGTCATTTATAAAATAACAGAGATTTGTGATTCATAACAACGCCTGTTTGTGAAAAGATCAATTTTAGAACCAAGAGGAAGACAAACACTTTTGTCAAAATTACCTGTATTTTCAATAACAGAGAGCACATGCTCATTATTTCAGATCTGAGTACCCTAGCCAACGTGGTAACAACCCTGGCACTGATGGGCAAACAAGATGGCGATCAGCCTGTCTCCAACGGCAACCCGTTGGACATGAATCAGTCGGTCGCCAAGGCCTTTGACACATTGGCTAAAGCTATACAGCCTCAGACGAATTCCAGTCAGGTACAGAATTGCTTGGGATGGTCCTGGATCTATTTTATTGAACAGGATTTTCATTTCATTATTTATGGGGCTTGGACCGCATTCCCCATGCTGGGGAGTATACTTTTTTCCCCTGTATCAGTGAAAAATTCCCCGAAGTTTGAAGTAAAAGTAATGTTTAGTTTCATTGATTTTAAATAGCACTTTATTGGCATTAAAACTGAACATAAGTCTTAGAAAGAGCACTGATTAATCTACTGAGAAAATCTGAATTGATATTTGTCTTCAGTGAACATTTGAAATAGGATTTTCTGTGTGAAAATAAATCATTTGAGGCGCGTTGTGGGAAAACCGGACTTAATGCATGTGCGTAAAGTGTCATCCCGGATTAGCCTGTGCAGTCCACACAGGCTAATCCGGGACGGCACTTTCCGCCTACTGTGGATTTATGTTTAGAAGAGACTTCCTTGAAACGGAAAATGCCATAAAAGCGGAAAGTGCCGTCCTGGATTAGCCTGTGCGGACTGCACAGGCTAATCCAGGACGACACTTTACGCACATGCATTAAGACCGGTTTTCCCACGACGCGCCTCAGTTATATTTGAATTATGGCACTGGAGGTCGCAAGGTAAGATCTGTTTACTCGCTACTAGAAGGTCAAGTGTCAATGCCGACTGACCATAAATGAAACTGGCACAAAACTTGCAAAATGTTATGATTTCACAAATGTTACTAAAGACAATCATGATATGAGACTTAAATAGATGAAGCCTTTTAATCTACCTATGTTCCACCTTGATGTTTATATTTTATTTTTTTAAACCTCATTTAATGTTGATTTATTTCCAATTTTGTTGTAGGATGACAGTATAACAGATTCAGATTACGAAAAATTCCATGAAGAGTCCAGTATTGACATAGATGGTATGTCTGTATTGTTTATTACATATTTGATTAAATAATGTAGATAATTCCTGACAAATAATCTCACATCATTATGCAAACAGGTTGTATCCTGTTGATTTATTGTTGTTTTGGTAACTGCGGTAACTAAAGGCAAAATATGAAAAGGAAAACTTATTTATCCAGTTGTTGGTTTCAGTGTTCATATACGACTGCACAATATGGATTGTCCATAAAAGGTTACATGTACATACAGTTTACATTATTAAGTGTCAGATCATTACAAATATTTATATTTTTAATGTTTTATATTCAGAGCCACTTCTATCAAGACAGACAATTGAATGTTACTGCAAATTTTCAGGGCCCAACATAACAAGACAGAAATTTGGATTTTACCTCTGATGTTCAGGTCTTCTTCTAATGTGGCAGAACTTTGCATTGTATGTCTTATTTTCAGATCCACTTCTATCGCGTCAGAACTTTGTATATTACATCTCATTTCAAGGTCCACTTTAAACAGGTCAGAACTTTGTAGTTTAGGTTTCGTTTTCAGGTCCACTTCTAACTCGTCAGAACTTAGTATTATACGTCTTGTTTTCAGGTCCACTTCAGAACTTTGCATCTTACATCTAATTTTCAGGCCCACTTCTAACTCGTCAGAACTTTGAATTTACATCTAATTTTCAGGTCCACTTCTAACTCGTCAGAACTTTGTATCTTACATGTAATTTTCAGGTCCACTTCTAACTCGTCAGAACTTTGTATCTTACATCTAATTTTCAGGTCCGCTTCTAACATTTGAGAATTTTGTATTTTATGTCTTATTTTCCGGTCCAGTTCTAACTTTATATTTTACACCGGGGTTTCCCTGTCGATCGCCACTGTCGCCAAATGCGACAAATTTGCGAAAGTGGCGACAACATTTCAAAAGTGGCGATTTTACCTGGCGACGACAATATTTTGTCAATTTATATCCAATACGAGAATGTACTGCGAGCCAGGCATAAGCGGCCAGCGTCTGTCTATTTACAGTATTGATTTTTGATAACATAAGCGACCCACAGGTCAGAGTGCATAAATGGAGTCACTGAACCGTGTTATTGTTGCATGATGTTTGTAAAGCAATTGACAACTTGATGGGGGGGGGGGGGTAATTAGCGGATTAACTGATGGTGATTACGCCGACATATGATCTTGAACAATCAATTAGTGAGATTATAGGACAAAGACGAATAATTAGTACCAAAATTTCTTTAATCGGCATCATTGTAAGTGTATTGTTTTTTACACGCTTGTTAAGGTATATGCTAATTTTAACAGTTTGGTCGACAGCTTACATATATAAGACAGAAAATGATTGTTTATTCACTTGCAATCATGGCTTCACATGATTTCTTTAATCCTCGAAAGCGTGTTTTAGACACTGACATTAATGACAAACTTGAGACACCTTCCAAAATCTGACAATTCAGTAGCTAAACAAAATTTAATGACAACTGGAAGTCTGAATATCCATTAATTTCGTACGATGCAAAAACCAAGTCTATGTTTTGTGACTATTGTGTAAAAAGTCAGTTTAAGAATTCCTTTACATCTGGTTGCAATGTTCTCAAAAAAGAGTCTATCACAAAGCACTTGAGAACAAAGGGTATGTATTATAGCAACGATTTCTGTTTGTTTTAAGTATAAATATAATTGGTATTGTATTTATTTTGGATTTGCTATTGTATTTATTTGTGCTGTATTTAGTGCAGACTCGGTGTCCAAAATTTAGTAACAAATGTACCAAATGTAAATGTATTTAGTATGTCAGGATATTAAATTTTTCAGTGTGTAACTTTGTAACTTTGTTTGTACCTTTTTTTCAGTAGATTTGCAGAAGTGTGATACAAGTATATAATTTCTAAGACAACAAAACAACACTATGTTTAATAGACACAATGTTTAATAAATATATGTTTAAACATTGAACTTTTCATTGATGGCATATCATATTTGGTGATTTATTTTAGTCATGTTGGTTATTTCATTTTCTTATGTGAAAATAAATGTTATTTATGATTATGAAAATAAAAATATATTATGAAGTGACTTTTTGTTCTTTATACTATAGAATTTTATACCATAGAATTTGACAGAATGTATAATCATAAAAAGAACAGAAAAGGACAATAAGTAATAAATGACTTCTGTGTAAGTATATTTTGACATAGGTCAATGACTTGACATATGACTCTTCTTGACAATAAAGTGGCTCCAACTTTCTAAAAGTGGAGAATTTTGGCGGCGACAACTTTTTTTGGGCCAGTGAAACCCCTGTTACATCTAATTTTCAAGTCCACTTCTAACGTGAGAATTTAGTATTTTATGTCTTATTTTCAGGTCCAGTTCTAACGCGTCGGAACTTTGTATTTTACATCTAATTTTCAGGTCCACTTCTAACTCGTCAGAATTTTGTGTTTTACGTTTTGTTTTCAGGTCCACTCTTAACGCGTCAGAACTTTGTATTTTATGCTTTGTTTTCAGGTCCACTTCTAATTCGTCAGTTTATTTTTTGTGTGACAAGTAGCCCCTATCTAATCTGCATACACTCCAAACGAGGCTCCGGTGTAATATACTGTGTACCTTATTGACATTGACATATCCGATTTATCCGCCTATGCAGTAATGCTGTATATGCATTGCTATCTTCTTTCAGATAGACTAGTAAAGATCTATGTGCATATTAAACACTCTCCATGCAAAAACCGTGGACCACGTTTTACGACTTTGGTTTTTGGCAGACAACGGGCCCATTGTTTAATTCACACATTTGTAGTCGGACTCAACCTCCCACAGTGCCGTGACGTGTTTATTTCATAACAAGGGTCTATTGCTTATTTGACACGTCAATAATGGGGCCCACTTACGGCTGGGACGCTTTGTTTATGACTGTAGGGTGTTACAAACAGACAACAGCGATACAATTGATGCATTTCTATGTTGTTTTTTTAATTAAAATTTTTTTTAAAATCCACGTATTTAAGTGCCCACGAAATTGTCATTTTTCAACAAACCATGAAATTTCATGCCAACGAATATAAATGGTTGTGCAGTATTTTCAGGTCCACTGCTAACGCGTCAGAATATTGTATTTCTTATCTTATTTTCAGATCCACAGCTAATGCGTCAGAACTTTGTATTTTACATCTAATTTTTCAGGTCCACTGCTAGTGCGTCAGAACTTTGTACTTTACGTTTTGTTTTCAGGTCCACTTCTAACTCATAAGAATATTGTATTTTATATCTTATTTTCAGGTCCACTTCTATTGCGTCATTACTTTGTATTTTATATCTTATTTTCAGATGCACTGCTAACGCGTCAGAACTTTGTATTTTACATCTTATTTTCAGGTCCACTGCTAACGCGTCAAAATGTTGTATTTCATATATAATTTTCAGGTCCACTGCTAACGCGTCAGAACTTTGTCCTTTACGTTTTGTTTTCAGGTCCACTGCTAACGCGTCAGAGTATTGTATTTTACATCTTATTTTCAAGTCCACTGCTTAAGAGTCAGAACTTTGTATTTTACATCTTGTTTTCATGTCCACTTCTAACCCATGAGAATTTTGTATTTTATGTCTTATTTTCAGGACCACTGCTAATGCGTCAGAATTTTGTATTTTATGTCTTATTTTCGGGTCCACTGCTAACTGACCAAAACTTTGTATTTTATGTGTTATTTTCAGATCCACTGCTAACGCGTCAGAACTTTGTATTTTACGTCTTTTTTTCAGGTCCACTGCTATCGCGTCAGAACTTTGTATTTTACGTCTCATTTTCAGGTCCACTTCTAACGCGGCAGAACTTTGTGTTCACACTGACCACCCCGTCCCCCATGCCTGCCTACCTAAATGTCCACTACATATGTGAGAGCGCCTCCCGGCTCCTCTTCCTGTCCATGCATTGGACTCGCTCAATAGCTGCATTTAACATACTGCCGTAAGTTTACCTAAAATTTTCATTAAAGCTCCAGATAGTTAGGTCATATCCCATTGTCAAGAAAGTCATCATAATAGTTTAGACCGAACCTGACTGGAGACAAAAGTAAAACAAAAACAGTAATTGGTGATGCAGTTTCACTATCTGCACCACCAATATTCATACATTTTAAAGATAGTAAGTAGTTACTCATGATGTGTTACTATCTTGTAATGAGTTAGGCCTTTTTTTATGCCATTTTTGGGGCCGAAATTCGGCCTTATTCACCTAATGAAAAAGTAAATATCTTTCCACTATTTTAACCTAAAAATTCCCCTCAGAATTTTTACTTTGTGTTGAAAAAAATTTGACCAAAATCGGACAAAACTTGGCAAAGATAGAAGAATTTTCGTGAACAATGTAACTTGAATACAATTTATATTGCTATATCCTATTATCGTTACATCCGTAAGTAGGCAACCAAGAGCATAGATATACAAGTATATAAGAAAGACCCAACACCGATCATTTTACATACATACATTTAATGTTGAACTATGTATAATAAAAGAACCTTAAGAAATACAATCAATATTTGAAAGTTTCATAAATGTTTAGGATAATCATCAAACATCACTACAGTGATTTTTTTCTTTTTCATCATGTTACGGCGTCTGTACACGTATATAATGTTCTAATAATTATGTTTAGTGCTGCGCATGACGTCAATAAACACTGCCAGAACTATCAATGGTCTTTCATTGTATTCATAATTTTTACCGAACAGTCGTAACAAGCCAATTATACGGACAGTCACACCCAACGTCATTTTTAATTGATTACCACAACGCTAATAATTTAATCACGCCAACCATATACCTGTTAACCTGTACAGATGTTTTTTACACTTTTTATGGACTCCAAATATCGTAATAAAAGGGGAATATTATACCTGAAACATGGTTACATGGGATATCGTAACAAGCATTGTTATATCAATTAAAACATACAGGGATCGGGCGGGGACCTTGGACTCGGCATCGTTATATATGATATATCGCATATATCGTTACAAGCGTTGTTATATCAATTGAAACATACAGGGATCCGGTCAGGACCTTGAACTCAGCATCGTTATATATGATATATCTCATATATCGTTACAAGCGTTGTTATATCAATTGAAACATACAGGGATCCGGCCGGGACCTTGGACTCGGCATCGTTATATATGGTATATCGCATATATCGTTGCAAGTGTTGTTATATCAATTGAAACATACAGGGATCCAGCCGGGACCTTGGACTCGGCATCGTTATATATGATATATCGCTATAAGCGATAGCGATATCGTTGCAAGTGGAGTTTACTGTATTTATATTACATGGTAGATATATAATAATAATATATAATAATGATTTTACCATATTTCCAAAAATTCCCCTTTACCGTTAACAGGGTTCGAATTTAGGCTCGCATACTCGCAAAAGGCGATTTAGTTTCGGAAATTGCGAGTACTTTTTCCCCAAGCTCGCACAATTTTGCAAGTAACTTAACAAATGTGTATAATGCGGAACCGATTTTTGAAGCAAAATTTTTTAGAAAAAACTTGCAGTAATGTTTTGTCAATGCTTGCTGATTTTTTATTCCGATTTTTCTTCATATTTGTTGTTGTTTTTATGTAATATTGCTCTGAATTAACGTTCATAAAACAAAGTAAATTTCAAATACGCTCACCTTTAAAAACACAACAATCCACATTGAATATAAATAGTCATGTTAATATTTAATAAGTTTTCTGTCCAAACATTCTCCATTTTAATTAAAGACATGTATATTTTTTCACCCCCATTTAAATGGTATTTTAAATATCCGATGTATCCAATGCATCAAAACAGCATTTTTTTTTTTTGACACCCTCGAAATTTCACCTAGAACGCTAATTCATGAATGCTCTAATTGGCAGTGCTTGCATTGTACATGTACAGTAGTATTGATTGATGCTTTATGACACTACACATGTGCTAAATGTGTTAACCGCATACTGCTACAAACTGCTAGATAATGACCCCATTTCGACAGAGACATCAAAGACCTACGAAGTCAAACTGACAGTATTGCCGCTTAGGAAGCCTTAATTGCTGGTTGTTGACATCACCCTATCAGTCTTCTCAGTTTTAACAGATGTTAATATTTAACAACTGGGTTTTTAATGGATTCTGTTTTTTGTTCAAATTGGAAATATTACTGCAAGGTAATTACAGTAGAATGCTTTGTTTTGTTAATTAAAAAAAATGTATTAATTATTTATGAACGAAACGAAATTGTTTAAATATAAAGCTAAAATAATTAATGATTTATGATATGTGATGTTTAATGAATACAACAATACATATTTTGTGCGAGTTAATTTCTCATTTTGCGAGTAAGCTCAAAAGCCACTCGCAATTTTTTGCGAGTGTCTTTTTTCGCTAACTTCGAACCCTGCGTAAAATTCCCCTCTTGAAAGGACTCTCCACCTTCCCCTAAAATCCCAAATAAGGGTTGTTAGTCAAAGTAAGTTTTTAGCAAAACAAGAGACTATTTTAACAGTCTTAATATGAACAATCATTATACCCCCACGAACGAAGTTTAGGGGGGGTATATAGGAGTGAGCTTGTCGGTTGGTCGGTCTGTTGGTATTTGGTTTCCGGTTGATAACTCAAGAAAGGCTTGATATATTCAAATAATTTTTGATACACAAGTGTAACATCGTAGAATGCAGGTCAAGTTCGATGTTGGTTACAAACCACTAAATTTTGACAGAGTTATGGCCCCTTTTCGACTTAAAATTCCCTAAAATCATGGCTTCCGGATGATAACTCAAGAATGGCTTGACATATTCAAATAATTTTTGGTACACATGTATAACATCATAGAATACAGGTTTAAGTTCAATTTTGATTACAAACCACTAAATTTTGACAGAGTTATGGCCCCTTTTCGACTTAAAATTCCCTTAAAACATGGTTTTCAGACGATAACTCAAGAATGGCTTGACATATTCAATTAATTCTTGGTATACATGTGTAGCATCATAAAATACAGGTGAAGTTCGACTTTGGTTACAAACCACTAAATTTTGACAGAGTTATGGCCCTTTATTTGATTTAAACTCCCTAAAAACATGGTTTCCTGACGTTAACTCAACAATGGCTTGACATATTTAAATAATTATTGGTACACATGTGTAGCATCATAAAATACAGGTCAAGTTCGACTTTGGTTACAAACCACTAAATTTCGACACATTTATGGCCCCACTTTTTTACTTAATTCCCGAAAAACATGGACAATAACTCATGAAAGGCTTCACATATTTAACTTATGTTTGGTACATAGGTGTAACATCATAAAATACAGATCAAGTTTAACTTTGGTTACAAACCACTAAATGTTGACAGAGTTATGGCTCCTATTGAAATTAAAGTTTTCCAAATACACTTTTGACAATTAACAAATTAAAGCATTCTCTACACTTTTGACAATTAACAAATTAAAGCCTCTCTGCACATTTCTTTCGAATGGATTCCATAGTTTTGTGACAAGGCCATATTGTGGGGGTATATCCGTCACTCATGTGACAATTCTAGTTAAATCCTACTTTTAGAAAATGTAAATATGGCAACTAAATAGTGCTTGAATTTGGATCTATTTTGCTTGAAAAGTGCTAAACATGCTTAAATTGTCTTCCACAATATCTGTGAACCCTGATGCAGCCTGCGGAGCTCCCAAATGTTGCCTGTTTCAGGTCGGAGGTTCAGACCCTGCTGGTGCTTGTTGAACTCCCAAATGTTGCCCGTTTCAGGTCGGAGGTTCAGACCCTGCTGGTGCGGAGCTGCTGGAGTGG
The DNA here is from genome assembly GCA_027627225.1 of Congeria kusceri. Taxonomy (NCBI): domain Eukaryota; kingdom Metazoa; phylum Mollusca; class Bivalvia; order Myida; family Dreissenidae; genus Congeria; species Congeria kusceri. The sequence continues at coordinate 56,415,036 of CM051035.1, read as the reverse complement.
GTTGTTCACGCTGGGCCTGGCACAGCACGCCGAGACCATGTCCCTCTCCACCATGCTCATGGCCATCCTCAACCACCTCCAGTCATCCATGGAGGCCGGTAGGTGTGGTTCTGTATGCTCAACCATGTCCCTCTCCACCATGCTCATGGCTATCCTCATCCACCTCCAGTCATCCATGGAGGCCGGTAGGTGTGGTTCTGTATGTTCAACCATGTCCCTCTCCACCATGCCCATGGCCATCCTCAACCACCTCCAGTCATCCATGGAGGCCGGTAGGTGTGGTACTGTATGCTCAACCATGTCCCTCTCCACCATGCTCATGGCTATCCTCATCCACCTCCAGTCATCCATGGAGGCCGGTAGGTGTGGTTCTGTATGCTCAACCATGTCCCTCTTCACCATGCCCATGGCCATCCTCGACCACCTCCAGTCATCCATGGAGGCCGGTAGGTGTGGTTCTGTATGCTCAACCATGTCCCTCTTCACCATGCCCATGGCCATCCTCAACCACCTCCAGTCATCCATGGAGGCCGGTAGGTGTGGTTCTGTATGCTCAACCATGTCCCTCTCCACCATGCCCATGGCCATCCTCAACCACCTCCAGTCATCCATGGAGGCCGGTAGGTGTGGTTCTGTATACTCAACCATGTCCCTCTTCACCATGCCCATGGCCATCCTCAACCACCTCCAGTCATCCATGGAGGCCGGTAGGTGTGGTTCTGTATGCTCAACAGTGGGGTGATTGCTTTTAAATTAAGAAGATTTCTCCTTATTGTTAATTTATTCGCATTTTGTCTTCTGGAGGCCGGTCGGTGTTTTTTGTATGCAGAACAGTGGGGTGTATTTGACATTTATTTATTACACTGTTTAAAATGCACTGATACACACTGTTTATAATTCACTGATACCCACTGTAATGCACTGATACACACTGTTCATAATGCACTGATAAACACTGTTTATAATTCACTGATACACACTGTTCATAATGCACTGATACTTATCCGTGTATCATCCTTACATTCTTCTATTGTCTCATGTTCGACACCAGATTGTTCATTATCCATTTATTATCCTTACATCCATTTATTGTCTCATGTTCGACACCCGACTGTTCATTATCCATTTATCATCCTTACATTCTTCTATTCTCTCATGTTTGACACCCGACTGTTCATTATCTGTTTATCATCCTTACATTTTTCTATTGTTCCATGTTCGACACCAGATTGTTCATTATCCATTTATTATCCTTACATCCTTCTATTGTCTCATGTTCGACACCCGACTGTTCATTATTGATTTATCATTCTTACACTCATCTATTTTCTCATGTTCGACACCTGACTGTTCATTATCGATTTATCATCCTTACATTCTTCTCATGTTCTGTGTTCTGCCTGCAGACAAGACGGCAGGTGAGAAGGCCAAGACGGTGATAGAGCACATCCTGAAGCTGCAGAGCTACATCCAGAAGATGCAGGCACTGCAGGTCGACAACCAAGAGTACGCATACCTGAAGGCTCTCCTTCTCTTCTCACCAGGTAACAATTAACTGGCACTGGTAAATGTGGCTCATCGATCAGTATCCATCAGCCCATCATAATTGCCTATTTACCTTCAACCCATAGGACCATCATCATAATTGCGTCATTGTCCATTCAATGGACTCCATTGACCTTCATCTGATTTGGACATCAACCCTTGACTGTATATCTTTAACTCATAGAGCTATCGTCTGTTGCCTTGGTTATGATTATAAAAAAGAAAGCATTAGCATAGTTTTCTGGCCACTGACTGGCTTTTGAAGCCTTTCATGCTTCTTCGAAATAGTGTTCTCCACCATTTTGATCTTTGTTTACCAGTTGCTTAGAACGATCCACTTCATTTCAGCCGAGGACAAGATGGTCACGTGGCCGAAGTATAATTTATCAACCTTATAAAATGTTCATTTTATTAAACTTTCTATCTTTCCCATTGTATGATAAATGTATTAAAAGTATTATACTACTATGATATTAACACGCATAACAGTCAGCGAACATCGAACAAGTGATTATCAACTGTCTACACTATCGCCCGTTTTTAATTTGGGCTCTCATTCCAAATAGGAAGCGCTATATAATAAGTGATGTCATGAATCACTGAAGTTTGCTATATATCTTGTATTGAGTGCCTAGACGATTCAGTCCTTGTGAGTTTCCGACACTGCCGAAACTGGTTTACTTACATGTTACGCGCATTCACGAATTTCGAATTCTTGTTTTCATTATTTCAATGCGTAACTTTACGCACAGATTTTAAATCTAAATCATTTTTTGTTTATTTAAATGGGTATTTACGCCTTTACGCACGTTATCTGGAGCTCTGCTTATCACCATAATCTGTCTTCAAGTAGATTTCTGCCGTGTCCATGTGTGGCACTTCATGAGTCAGTTTTCCGAACAAGGCTATTTGAATAACGTCAGTTCCAGTACGATGTAAATGTATCTCATTCGCGAGTTTTTCTGTCACAAAACTTCTTTGTGCACCTTCATCAAGCAAAATATTAGCGGAAGGCGTGTACTGCGCGTATCCAGCTGTTTCCAGCAACACATAATTTCTTGCGTTTCCGGCATCCGCGTATAGAATTTTTACCAAGACAGTTAAAACATAGATGTTTCTCCTTTACAACATTCAATCTCGAGTCCATGTCAGGAAACGCTTTACAGTCGTTGCTGTGGTGATTTTTCTCACAGAAGGCACATTTTGGAGAAAACTTCTGTGTCTTACAATCATTGTAGTTATTTCCATGAGTATACGAAACCCTCTTACCTCTTGTACTTGTGTGAATTAGTGCAGTTGAGTTGTGTGCATCCGCTTCTGGTATAAGATTGGAACTTCCGCTGCCGATCTCAGAAATGTTGATCTCTTTGTTGATCGCGCGTCTCAGGTCTTGCAACATCCAATCGTTGTTTTCATTTACTCAGGCGAGATTCTTTCGGATATCGGTGGGTAACTTGTCGATTACTACCGGCTCCAGTAGACTGCCATACATGTCATGGTTCTGCCCCAATGACTTGAGACCCCGGGTGTAAGTCTCCATTTTGTCGTAGAAATATCTCAGACTGCTGACCGAAGAATTAGGCGATTGTAGGTTCAGTATTGTTTGCATCGTAGCTTGAATGATCTTACTCTGTTGTCCATATCTCTCCTGCAAATAGTCCACTGCACGCATGTAATTCACATTCGTGAGTCCGAAACCCTCAACTGTCTTGGCGGCTGTACCCTCTAGCTGAGCTTTTAGGTACCGAAACTTGTGTACATTAGTGAGATTCATGTTGCTATGAATGGATGAATCAAAGGAATCCCAGAAAGATTGCCATTGTAACAAATCGCCGTCAAACTTGGGTAATGTTAGTTTAGGCAGTTTGCTAAGTTGTGTATTAGAGTTACTTAAGACAGGAAAAGGCGTTGGCTGTCCACTGCTGTTTGAAGAAATCGCGTTTCTGGGTTGTGCATCTTGTGGTTGTGTGTCGGACCTCTGTGGTGGTATATCTTGAACATCTTTGCTGTTAGATCGCTGAAGTAGATATTGCCGGAATATGCACAGTTCAACTTTAGGTCGAATGTGTATTCCTCGGATTTCAGCATCTCGTCCGGTGTAGATTCGGCGTAGGTAAGCGAAAGAATCTTCTTGTTTAGGCTCTGAAGACTGCATACTTTGTTCTGTAATGCTTTCATGCTAGCCTCGTATTGTAACATGTCATTTTCTTTCGCTTCTGCCAGTTTGTCGATTAATCGCTCGATGATCATTGGTTTTCGTCACTGCACCAAAATGTGAGAGAGATGTACAACGCGTTATAAACGGTTCGATCCTTTTAATTTACTTCCATAACATAAACAACAAATACAACGGACATGACGGCACTGCGTGCGTGAACGTAACGTAACAAATGGCGCGTTTATATAAAGTAACGTTAAGAAATCCCAACAATATCTTTAACCCATTGAGCTATTGTCTATTGCCTAGTATATATCTTTAACCCATTGAGCTATCGTCTATTGCCTAGTATATATCTTTAAGCCATTGAACTATTGTCTACTGCCTTGTATATATCTTTAACCCATTGAGCTATTGTCAATTACCTAGTATATATCTTTAACCCATTGAACTATTGTCTATTACCTAGTATATATCTTTAAATCATAGAGCTATCGTCTACTGCCTTGTATATATCTTTAACCCATTGAACTATTGTCTATTACCTAGTATATATCTTTAACCCATTGAACTATTGTCTATTACCTAGTATATATCTTTAAATCATAGAGCTATCGTCTACTGCCTTGTATATATCTTTAACCCATTGAGCTATCGTCTATTGCCTATTATATATCGTTAACCCATTGAGCTATCGTCTGCTGCCTTGTATATATCTTTATCTCATAGAGCTATCGTCTATTGCCTTGTATATATCTTTAACTCATTGAGCTATCATCTATTGCCTAGTATATATCTTTAACTCATAGAGCTATCATCTATTGCCTTGTATATATCTTTAACTCATTGAGCTATCGTCTGCTGCCTTGTATATATCTTTATCTCATAGAGCTATCGTCTATTGCCTTGTATATATCTTTAACTCATTGAGGTATCGTCTGCTGCCTTGTATATATCTTTATCTCATAGAGCTATCGTCTATTGCCTTGTATATATCTTTAACTCATTGAGCTATCATCTATTGCCTAGTATATATCTTTAACTCATAGAGCTATCATCTATTGCCTTGTATGTATCTTTAACTCATTGAGCTATCATCTATTACCTTATATATATCTTTAACTCATTTGGGCTATTGTCTGTTGCCTAGTATATATCTTTAACTCATAGAGCTATCGTCTGTTGCCTTGTATATATCTTTAACCTATTGAGATATCATCTATTGCCTTGTATATATCTTTAACCCATTGAGCTATTGTCTATTGCCTAGTATATATCGTTAACCCATTGAGCTATCATCTACTGCCTTGTATATATCTTTATCTCATAGAGCTATCGTCTATTGCCTTGTATATATCTTTAACTCATTGAGCTATCATCTATTACCTTGTATATATCTTTAACTCATTTGAGCTATTGTCTGTTGCCTAGTATATATCTTTAGCTCATAGAGCTATCGTCTATTGCCTTGTATATATCTTTAACCTATTGAGCTATCATCTATTGCCTTGTATATATCTTTAACCCATTGAGCTATTGTCTATTGCCTACTATATATCGTTAACCCATTGAGCTATCGTCTGCTGCCTTGTATATATCTTTAACTCATAGAGCTATCGTCTATTGCCTTGTATATATCTTTAACTCATTGAGCTATCGTCTATTGCCTTAACTCATTGAGCTATCGTCTATTGCCTAGTATATATCTTTAACTCATAGAGCTATCATCTATTGCCTTGTATATATCTTTAACTCATTGAGCTATCGTCTATTACCTTGTATATATCTAACTCATTTGAGCTATTGTCTATTGCCTAATATATATCTTTAACTCATAGAGCTATCGTCTATTGCCTTGTATATATCTTTAACCAATTGAGCTATCGTCTTTTGCCTAGTATATATCTTTAACTCATTGAGCTATCGTCTATTGCCTTGTATATATCTTTAACTCATAGAGCTATCGTCTATTGCCTTGTATATATCTTTAACCCATTGAGCCATCTTCCATGACCTGAAAGCCATTGAAAAATTTTATGTTGCCCACAGAAGACATTTCCAAAGGTTGCTACATTTTCCAGCTTGTACTGTGGAATCATTAATTTTCGCAGAGCGCTAATTTGTGCGCATTTCGCACTTCTGCCATTGCGCGAATTTATGACCACTACGAATATTTACCGATTTAATCATTTAAAAAACCTCCAGAGATATCACGTTTATTCATATGTATGTAGGTAGTAATGCATTAGCAATGCATGTATATGTGAATGTTGTGAATGTTTTATTAATTATTTTCCTGGATAAAATAATAATAATATAAAGAATAATTTTTTTGAAGAAATAGCGAATTGATTGCTATCAAATGCTATTTAATTTGGTAAAAAGCCGGTAATGTTCACAAGTTGACAGTTTCTCTTCACAAGTTGAAGTATTGAGTAAAGAATAAAACTCCCCAATGTGGAGCCTGAATTTAAGCCAGCATTCAATTAACAAAATGGTGTTAGATTGACACGATGTGATATAAATTATCTGTAACCTCGTCAAATGATGCTGTCCCTATTATCCAGAAGCGGACAAGTGGACCCCTGTTATCAATTTAGAGCCTAATCCAGTACCAAAACACGTGTTTGTTTCTATAAACAAGCAGTCATAATTGGACCCTCTACTAGCATTCTGCCCAGTTAGGTGTTACACCGATCAATCGATACATATTTTTTAACCAAATTTTTCGACGACAAATTTCTCATATTAGATTGGGGTATGTCGTTTGGCAGGCGGGCTGGGTGGCGGCTTCAACTTTTCGTTTCCGCTCTCTGACTCGAGAACGCATTGATCTACTGTAATGAAACTTCATACATAGATACCTTATATCGAAACCTCGTGTGGGATTGCATATGGGGTGGGTGGGTCAAGGTTAAGGTCACTGTTACTAAAAATAGAAAAACGGTTTCCGCTCTATATTGAGATATTGTAATGAAACTTCATACATAGATTCCTTATATCGAGACCTCACTTGGGATTGCATATGGGGTGGGTGGGGGTCAAGGTCACTGTTACTAAAAATAGAAAAATGGTTTCTGCTTAATAACTTGGGAATGCATCGAGATATTTTATTGAAACTTCATGCATAGATACATTGTATCGAGACCTCGCTAGGGATTGCATATGGGGTGAATGGGGTCAAGGTCACTGTTACTAAAAATAGAAAAACGGTGTCCGTTCAATAACTTGAGAATGCATGGAGATATTTGAATGAAACTTCATACATAGGTACCTTATATGGAGACCTCGCTTGGGACTGAATATAGGGTGGGTGGGGTCAAGGTCACTGTTACTAAAATTAGAAAAACGGTTTCCTCTCAATAACTTGAGAACGAATTGAGATATTTTAATGAAACTTCATACAGAGATATCTTATATCGAGACCTTGCTTGGGATTGCATATGGGGTAGGTGGGTCAGGGTCTAGGTCACCATTACTAAAAATAGAAAAATGGTTTCTGCTCAATAAATTAGAGAACACATTGAGATATTTTAATGACACTTCATATGTTGATACCTCATATTGAGACTTCGCATGGGATTGCATATAAGGTGGGTGGGGTCAAGGTCACCATTTGGTTTTTGTGGAATTTTCACATTTCTTGTAAAAAAATAAACTGATTTTTTTTTAATCCGATTTGCGCATATTTAAGACCACACTAATATGTCCGCAATCACATCAGCGTGAAATTTGTACCTCGCAAATTCAAGTGATTCCACCGTATAAAAATAATTATAGCATTTTGATGTCAAAATACATTTTAATGTCAAATTAAAACAGTAAAAATAATATTTTAATGTCATATTTAAAACAAAACAAACAGTCTAGAAATTATTAGTTAACAACAGGACGAATTGCTAGGTAGACTGTAGGGCAGGCATTTTATGTTTCTCGGCATGAAATACTTCATCTCCACTGTATTTCAGATAACCCATCTCTGCCGAATGTGAGTCAAATAGAGCGGTTTCAAGAGCGGATACAGGAAGAGTTCCAGCAGTATCTGCAAGAGTCCCTACCGGATAACGCTGACCGACTCTCCAAGCTTTTGTTACGATTACCTCCCTTACAAGCTCTTCAAGCAAATATTATGGAGGAATTATTCTTTGCTGGACTTATAGGAAATGTGCAGATCGACAGTATTATTCCGTATATTTTACGGATGGAGACAGCGGAGTACAACACGCAGATGGCTGGACATGGTTTGCAGACGACACTCGGTGGTTTTCCAGTGACGTCTGATGCAGAGGTGTTGAATTCTCAAGCGGAGAAAACGTCTGAAAGTTCCTTTCTTCTCAATCCACAGCTTATTGTGACACAAGCAAACTTGAGTACGGAAATTATGAATAGCTGATCTCTTCGACAGCTGTTATTGTTTATTGTTTCTATGTTATGTTCTACGAGTGTGTGCAAATAATCAAATCCCTTCATTTTCTACATGTTGAAGCAATGGTGACATGACAAATGTTTTTTTAAGAGAAACTTGAACGAATTTTCCTTGTTTGAAACATTTTGTGACATATTTTGCTCATTCTCACAGTGTTGTTTCTGTTTTAAAGATGAAATTTATGTCAGATAAAAATAGTATTTCAGTATTTTATTTTGCCTAACAACACTGTTGATCTCAAAGCAGAACATTTGTTTTATACACATTAGGTAGAAGTATGTAACTTTGTACAGAAAACAACACATCAGAATTTGCATTAATTAGGCCCTATTGTTGTTTTTTTGTACTCTTGTGCAATGCAATATAATTAGTTGTTGTTGTTATTGTTGTGTTTAATTTTACCTGTTATCCGAATTGTTTTCACATGCGTTAATGCTCAATATGTGGTTTCTCAAGTTACAATTTTTAATCATTTTAAGAAAATAATGGTATTGGTAGTTACTTAACATAATGTAACGGTTTACATTAGAAGAATACACTTAACAAGCTGTTTGCTTTTCTAATGTAGAAAAGAGTTTGATTTATTCTAATATTGTAGTAGGGTTGTTGGTATTGCATCTTTAAAATAGGATGTACTCTTAAATAAGCAATGCAAATTAAAAAGATTATAAAACTTTGCTGTAAATCGTTCTTCTAATGACCTGAAAATAAGAGCATTAATATGCATGATTGGTTCTGCAACACAAGGGTTTATGAACAATGTGTGCTTGTTCCAGTCCACTGACTTCACATACAGCTGAACTTCCTTATCTTGAACTCGCAAAAATCGAAGTTCCGAATATATCAGTGGAAAAAAATCCAGACTTTCCTTCTAATTTTAAAGAAAATAATTTGGATTTCGAATTTTGGTTATGTCGAAGTGGTTTCCTATTGCAACTACGTTAGTATTTGCACACTTATTTCTATGCGTTTGTCTTTATGTGTTAACGCCCGTGGCAAAAGTTTGTCTTACATTGCATAATGTTACCATCTCTTTTCACAGGTTTCGGTGATTAAGTTTGTATTTTAATAAGGTAAATGATCTTTGGTTTGCAGCCCAGTATATGCGTACAGAATTGCTATTTTATAGTATGGTTTGTCAATCATTTGAACCCGATACTTTTGAAGAGTCTGTAGTTAGATGTGTCAAACTTTGGATATGTTAAAGTTTTTGCAAATTCCTTGTCGCTTTGAGATAACGAAGTTCAGCTATACTAGTAGTTCAGGTTAGATTTTAGAATGCAGTCCTCTTGCTATACTAGTATTTATGTCCAGACTGGCATAACTTTACTTTCAGTTAATCCTCAATCATTAGAACATACTAGTACTACTTGTGACATGTTGACCTTTTATAAAGGAATCATGTGATAGATTTGTTCATTTTACACTTTGCTTTCATTTGTTCGTTTTTAACAGACAATAGTTTTGATCTTCTGCAAAATGTCCTGATCATAAGGCAATCTCTTTTCATTGAATACATTTTGTTTTGAAGTGAGTACAAGAATAGAAGTCAAATGTTATTTGATATTTGATAGTGTTTTTATGTGATTTACGTCCTAAGGTGTTAAGTTGTTTGGTTAGTTCTTGGGGCATCACAGTAAGATTATTACAATGTAACAAACATGGAATGTGTAGTTACCTTAATATTTGAAATAATTCATGGAAATACATAAGAGGATATTTGTTTAATGCAGTGTAAGATCGTATTTTATTTCATGAGTGGTCATAGAAACAATATTTTCACGAGTGACGCAGCCATGAGTGAAAATATCTAGTGTCTATGATAACGAATGAAATAAAATAGATCTTACACTGTATCTATCTTTTTATTTCATGCTTTTGAAAGATAAATTTAAAAAATGTGTGAGATATGCGTCACAAGTTTTGTGTATTATGATGTCATAAATATGACGTCATTATGATTCAGACATTGTCGATCACTGCTGTGGTGGGAAAATAGTACCACTCTTACTGTGTCGTTGTCTCTTAATTATATTTGTATTTAATTTTATTATGTGTTTTCTGTCGTTTAATAAGGCCGATGTTTTCACTGACGATTAGGGTATTCACATACTTTCAAAAAATAAACATAAAAACGAATTTAAAAGTAGTTCCATATAACCAAGAGTTAAATGATCAAACGTTATCATTTCACTCAGCCTAGAGTGAAATGATCGGGTTATCATTCACTGGTATTCTTCACTCATTCACCGCATAGCATGAAATAAATCAGTATCATATGGATTCTGTCTGAAAAGCCATATTTAAGACAATTTTTGTTTTAATTAACTGATAACGCAAACTTTTATCCAGACTTTTTAATGGTGCTGCAGGCCTGTATTCTGTATTGTTTACATTTATCCTAGGGAAATATCTAGGATCACAAAGGTACAGGGTGCTGCTAAAAAAGAGCAGGGTGGAAATATGGACCAGATTGTTGACATTTTCGAATGATTCAGCAAATCCAGGGTTTTTATGAGTCTAATGCTTCTTATTAAGGTTTTTGTCGAGCCCGCCTGCATTCAGCTCGACTTAGTTGTCACAATGGCTGTTGGGTGTATGTGCGTGCGTACGTCCATCCGTCCGGTCTTGTCCGTACTGTAACTTCTCCATTCATCAGGCAATTTTCAAAATAACTTGCCACAAATGTTCGCAATGTGGAGACGGCGTGTTGCGGGCAAGACCCGTGTCCCTAGCTCAAAGGTCAAGGTCACTATTAGAGGTCAAATATAGGGATAATACAGCTTGTCTGGACTGTAACTTCCTATTTCATCAGGTAATTTTAAAATAACTTGCCACAAATTTCAGTATGTGGAGACAGAGTGTTGCACGCAATACCTGTATCCCTTGCTCAAAGGTCAAGGTCACACTTAGAGGCCAACGGCCAAATATAGGCATAATACAGCTTGTTTGGACTGTTAATTCCTGATTCTTTTGGGAATTTTAAATGAACTTGCCACAAATGTTTACCGTGTGGAGATTGCGTGTTGCACGCAAGATCTGTGTCCCTAGCTCAAAGGTCACACTTAGAGGTCAAAGGAGAAAATCTGCTTGTTAGAAAATGAGATTTTAAAATAATTACAATACAAATTGCTTTCTTGACAATGGGCTCGACATATTGCCAACAGGCATCTAGGTAAATCATAGTCTATTCATTTGACATTGAATATTTGCAAACATATGGAATTAATAAAAAAAGATATACAATATTTCAGCCTAGAGGGGCAGCAAGGAGGAACCAAAATGGAGCAGGGTGCAGCACCCTGCTATTTTGCTCTAGGTCTTTCCCTATATGTGATACTGAGCTTTTCCAACAGAATTCTACAGACATGACTGACATCGTCTCAATGTCAAGGTCATGCCTTGTGATAGACGGATCAGGGTGGGGAAGACAGTTGGTTTCATTTGTTTAGAAAAAAGTAATATTTTCACTCTGTACGCATTGTTGGTGATTCATCTTTGATACTCCGTTCATTGTTGATTGGTTATGTGTTAATGATCGACAGTTATAATCATACTTGACCAAACTTGTGTAACAAGTCCAATTTTTAGCAATTGCTTTTTAATGCTCGTTTTTATTTTTGCTTTTATTGGTATTTTATTTGTTGTTGTGTCATAAGGCACAAATTTATCGGCACTAGTAAAATTGATTGTTTGCTAGGACGCTTCAATTATAGCTTGTGTCGGATAAAAGCATTTTAGTTGTGTACAATTTGCATTATGTGCCTAATATTTTGTTTGGTTTAACAACCATTTCAATATTTAATGCCATCAATAGGCTCTCAATGTTCATTTTCAGATTGTAAATATGTTCATGTATTCCTTTGCTGGATCATAGATCCTCAAAAGTCAAAAGAACAAAATCATCTGTTATCATGTGCTAGATGTATGTCACCTTTCAGTGAATATAATGCCATCTTTTTATGTCGTCAATTGTATATAAATTTCGTCACCACTTCTCATAAATGTATCAAACCATAATATTTAAATGTTTCTAAATTTCAGTGTTCACCTTAGCAGGTGTTTGCATAGTACATATTGCTAAAGTTCAACCATATGATTGTTAGAGTCAACAAACTTTCAGCACAAAATAATTTTTTTAGTCTATTCAGTATGATGAATATTAAAATTAATTGCATGTACATTGAAATGTTTTGTTGCATTCAAAAACTTTTTCGTCACAGTTCTACACGACAAAAATCACTGATTTAAAACCATATTTATTGATTTTGTTAACATTTGCATGCGAGGTAAAAATTACAAATAAGTATTTAAAAATGCAATGTATTTTGTAGTGTTGTTGTTACTGCTTTGCTGATTTTATCACTGTTTTTTGCTTGCATGACATCTCGAAGGAGGAATAAATAAATGATATGAAACATTTAAGAATGTGGTGTTCATGTTAATTTATTATTGGTGGTAGTTGCAGATCCATCATGAATATGAGGCGTGTTCTGGAAAACTGGGGCTTAATGCATGTGCGTAAAGTGTCGTCCCAGATCAGCCTGTGCAGTCTGCTTTTATGGTAATTTCTGTTTCAAGGAAGTCTCTTCTGAACATAAATCCACTGTAGGTGGAAAGTGTCGTCCTGGATTAGTCTGTGCAGTCTGCATAGGCTAATTTATGGTGACAACGCAGATGAATTAAGCCCGTAGTTTTCCACGACACACCTCATATTTAGTGTAATTCTAGGGGACTTTGAAAACTTGTGGCTTGCTGTAGTTTGCTTCTTGGTTAAAACCAGTACTTTTGGTCTGTGAGAACTCGGGATTATTGAAGACCAGAACATCTACAGTTACAGGCAAATTCATGGTTTACAGTTCATTTTTATCACAAAGTAACTTTGAAGAGATTTCGAAATGCCAAACACCCATATCTAATGGTTGATTTTTCAAACCTTGTACTGCTATCTAAAAATTCAAGTTAAAAAGTTAGAGAATATTGTATACATCCATTTATATAATTTTATATACTGGTACAATTAGAAGTACTGTTAGGAACTACTGTCCATTTCGTCATTCAAAGATATTGATCCAATGTTTCAATGTTAAGCTCGACTAATCTCCGAATAGTCAAAGCGATGCTACTCACCCGTTCATCAGTGTCTGCGTGATGCTCTGATTAAGGTTTGTGTGCATTTAGTGCATATCTGTAACTACTACAGATATTCAATTGAAACTTCACACATGTTTTTGGGGTTATTATGTGAGGTCACTTACCAAGGCCTATAACTCTGACCTGCGATTAAGCAGAATTATGCCCCTTTTTGTTCTTAGAAATTCAGGTTAAAATTTGTGTGCAACAACTTCATATCTCTATATCTACTACAGATATTCAATTGAAACTTCACACACGTCTTCAGGGTCATTATATAAGATCACCAGCCAAGGCACATAACTGTGACCAGCATGTCAGCAGAATTATGCCCCCTTTTTTGCACTGACAAAAGCCCATAACTCTGACAAAGCAGTATGAATAGTCAAGCGCGCTATCCTGAGACATCTCTTGTTATGTTTGCCTGTCCTAATTTTGATCGGATAAGAAGAAAATAAACATTAAACACATTTATTAACAGGCCTACAATACTTTTTCAGTACCAATCAAACTTGTATCCAATACGTTGCCATAAATGTGTCAGTTCCAAATGCAACTATCTTTACATAACCAATCAAATAAGAAGTCACTGAGACATATGTCTCTGTAGAACCTTATCCCACAGAGTCATTTAACGGATACTTAAGCACTTCAATTAAAAATCCACTATAATAATTCATCAAATTCAGTAACACTGTTTATTTTCTTATTAAATCCATATTCACTGTCTAGGAGGTTGCCAGGCCTGTATTTTTGGCGGGGTGGTGCTATACGGGACATACTCCTCGGCAGACCCAGACCTGTTGTCAATATGGGGCCCGTGCCACTTCTTGGGGGCCACTGTCTTGTCAATGGGGGTCTCATCTCGGGAATACTGCAGCCACGACCGCCTGAAACAAACAAGGACCATCTGACTTAAGGGCCTATATTCATAAAGAATCTTAACAAAATTAACAGTTTTTATTTTTAGTTTAAACCAAGTGTGGGGTGTCGTGGAAAAACCGGGCTTCATGCATGTGCGTAAAGTGTCATCCCAGATTAGCCTGTGAAGTCCGCACAGGCTAATCCGGGACGACACTTTCCGCTTTTATGGTATTTTCTGTTTCAAGAAAGTCTCTTCTAAACATAAATCCACCGTAGGCGGACTGTACAGGCAAATCAGGGACGACACTACGCATTTGCATTACGCCTGGTTTTCCCACAACACGCCACAATTTTATTTTAGCTGGATTGTGTTGAAAGCTTGACTGAGACACTTTCGAGTCCATTTTCTGAGTAGAACTAGTACTTGGTGTCTTTTGAGAAAAATCATTTGAACGCTCCCCGAGTAGGGATCAAACTTAACAACTCCCGATCACAAGGCGGACACCATATCCATTTCAGAACTGCGAGCAGATTGTTGTTTTTTAACCAATACACTTTGCTACACTGCTGACATGTTTCACATTTGTATGTTTTATCACGCTTAAGTTATATTGCACAAACAGAACAAGGCCGTTATCCATATTGCCCCTTAGTAAAAATTTCTTTAGCAAATATCTTTAGATGATACCATTTTTCTTAATCACTATCACAAAAAGTATCATGACAATTCCTTGTCATTATTTGGGTTATGATTTTAGTTTAGAACAAGAGGGCCATAAAAGCTCTCACCCGAGTACTGGCAATGACAGAGATCAACTGGCACATCATTGCACCCAGATGAGATCTGTGCAAGTTCAATTAACTAATCCAGTTGGTAATATTTACTGGTATATTTTATGCTTGTTCATCTAAATGAAAATGTTAAAACAATTGCTGAAAGCTCCAAAAACACAATTCAGATAAATGCCTGCATAAGAACACCTGTATCTTTTCATTTAAAGGGTTGTTAACATATAATTATTTTACAGCATAATTATTTCATTTAATATATATAATTTTATTTGTTTTTGTATTCAATTGTATTTTAGTAAATAATCTATTCAAAGTATCAAGTACTTAGATTTCAGAGAGTAAAAGCTGTACTTGAATTGCTTTTGCTTTTATAAGCTACGTAATGGTTGTAGCAAACTTTTACCAAAATATGTTAGTTATTTAATGAGCCAGCAGGGCGCGGTTAAATAATTAACATATTGAGGTATGAGCATGCATCCTAGTATGCTACAAGTGTTTTATACCATATTGAGTGTGCGGTATATTGAAATTTAGCTGTAAGTTATGTACACGCTACTTATTGCATGGTTAGGCTCTGCCAACCAGTGATATCACAGTTACTGAATACAGCAAAACAAAGAAAGCTATCTTAAATATGGTATACATTTTGTTTATACCATTGTTCTTTATCTTAAATTTGTTCTTTATCTTCAATTTGAATATGTCATGTATTGTAGGGTGTGTCTGAACCTGAATTAAGCTATCTAGCTATTATTATGAAAGAATACTCCACCATTCTGGGGGAATCATGCTGGCGTCGTAGTCGACACCAATGGCATCTGTGAACTCCACCCATCTACTGCGACCTGACAATAGGAGAACAATTTTGTATTGTTAATGTAGGGCTTGCATTAAGGGAAGTTCAGGAGTAATTTACTCCTAGTTTTTGTTACAGGACTTCCAAAATTGCAGCCATGGAAGTTTCAGGACTTCCAAAATTGCAGCCATTGAAGTTTCATCAGCAAGTTAGAAGAAAAATTAAAGTGATTCATTTCAATGTATACTTCTTTTAACTGAGTAAATTGGCATATTATAAACACCATGAAAAAGAAATGACTTAAACAAACCTTAAATTTTATACTTAATTACAATTCTGAAATGCTCAGGACTTATGTCGCGCAATACTGTCAAAACTTTCAAATATTATGAGCAAAACTTCCAAAATCAGAGGCTAGGAAGTTCAAATTTCCAGATTTCATAAGTTAATGAAAGCCCATCAACATACAAACAAAAAGCTAGCAACAAGTTGTAAAGTGAAGAATAACCAGATGAAATAAATCATGCTTCCTAGATATTTCAGTACTTAAATTTTTAATTCCAGAAAAATAAATGGTTAGGTATTTCAGTACTGGCTCAATTTCATGTACATTTTTTTTAAATTTAAAACCTACTGAATGTCACTCTACAAAGTTTATATAGTACACTAACAAATGCAAAACAAAGATGGCCCAATATCCTTCATCTGGTTAGTAGCGTGGTGTGAGGAACCATAATTCAAGACAGTAAACAAAACTTAGTCAGTAAACTGGCACTTCTACAACATAACGACAATCTGACCAAGTATTAACTGCATAAAATGAAAAATATAATCCCTACAGTGTAAAGAAGCTTGTTACATTATTTGACCTAGCGACCTAGTTTGAGACTGCAGATGACCCATATTTTACCAGAACTTAAATTTCAAGGAGGACAACAATTTGACCAGTTTTAACCTGATCTATGTCGGTCCTAGGAGAGTAAACAACGTGTTTATTATATTTGACCTAGTGACCTAGTTTTTGACCCAATATGACCCTTTTTCATGTATCACTGTACATTCACAAAAGACATTCTGACAAAGTTTCATGGTGATCCGATTAAAAATATGACTTGTAGAGTGTCAAGTGTGGACGATGGACAATGGATACCAGTGAGTCTCCTGTGATCCTAATTGAGGTAAAAAGCAAGGAATAACAGAAAAACACCTTAAGGATGATAATAGAAAAATGAATTTTGTAGGCAAATTTGTTGTTAAAGTATATGTATATTTATTCAATATTTTCGCACAAAAAACTGTTATGAAAAAAAATTCACATCAGTATTCGTTACATACGCCCTGTTTCTGTCATCATTTCATGTTGTATGCATGTTTTGGCTATAAACCTTTTTAAACACTTTTTTTTTTACAGATTTTCAATGTTTCCTTTCAAATTTCTTTTTTTGGCAATGGGAACACATACTTACTATGGACTGGACAGGTAGTAATTTTGAACCCCGGTACCTAGTCACCAATTACCCGCGGGTACCTGGTAATGCAGTTTTACTACACAGAATAAACATTAAAAGCTGACAAATATGCACACTTTTTATCAAGCATGGTATGTGACGTAACTGACGTTGATGAACCGTATACTATTACAGAGTTTGGCATCTACAGATGAAGCATTTTAAATGACTTATAAATGTGGGAAATTGATGAAATGGGACATCCAACACTTTCTTCACTTTCGCGTCAGTATATATGAAACATAAGTGCCTTAGGAGCATGCGATTACATGGTCTTTCACCATCTGACTACAAAATATTAAACAAAGCGCAGAGCTTGACCTGTGAACAGCTGTCGCCATTACAGTTTTGAACCGTAACAATATTTACATCATTTTGAAACTGTTTTTGGCAACCTACTCTTTCTGCATTTACAAGAATTTGGGCAAATCCTTAACAACATTATAGGGTACCCCGGTAGTGAAAATGTATCTCTGGTACCCGCCAAAGCTTACCTGACCCATGGGTACCCGTCCAGTACCTAAAACTTACCGATAAAAAACTTTTTATTTTCATAATATCTATTTCCAAATTGATCTGTTCCTTTGAAAGTGCCCATTTTCAACCCATCTGTCCTGAAATGAGCATAAAGGATCATAAAACACAATCAATTGAAGTAGGTTAGATGTTGTTTACCTAAAGTACAGTGAAGGCTGATTTAATTGTTGCAAATAATGGGAATTGGTGAAAATTTAAACTTTAACTTTCCACCACTAAAATGGTATTTGAAGTTTAAGTGATAAGACATTACAGCGAATTTAAAATATCAAACAATATCAATCAATAAGTTGCAAGGCTTATTAATGACACTCATGAAACATCCAATGATCCATATTTTTATGGATATATCAGTTTTGTATTGTCTGCAAAACAGTCCTATTGTAAAATATGCATTGGCAATTACAATCTCTTCAGAATATTTTTAAATAGGTCCATTAAATAATTGAAATAAATTATAAACTTTAGTTTCTGTATTACTATGTTCACACAGAAACCACGATACACTCGCGAAAACCTATTACACTAAATGTATCAACAGTAAAAGCATTAAAACTGTTGTGTTTTTTTTAATTAAAAGTAATGCGCATACTTGTAAAGTGTAAGGAACGCTGCCTTCCATCCACCATGGTGGTTTATTAGCTGCTGAAACTCCCGTAGCTTTTGTAAATAAATTGACATTTTGAAAAGGAAGTCCCGTACTTCAACTTCAAGGTGAACAACAACAACAACGACAACAACAACAAATCATTTAAACAATAATTATAATATATGCATTTTTATATTTATTGACTTAAAGCTAATTTAAAATATATTTTCAAATGTTAAATAGTTGTAATGAACATTCTTTATTAAATTTTAATTTTAGAACATTATTTCCGAGGTGAATATTTCGGAAAGTGTCATGGCCAACTTTCAGTTTGGACCTGGTGGTTTTGAAGATGATGAAGATGATTTAGATGGGTTTGTTTTGGATAGCGACTTTGACCAAACATTTAAACCCATACCAATCGATCTGGTGAACGCGAACGTAAGCCATGACAAAGTCATTATCTTCATTTTGGAATAGCATACTATGGTTCGCACCAGCTTTGTTTCGTACCAAACAAAAAAATAACAACGCTGTATCCTATTGTTTTATGTAGGGCTAGACCATATAATAGACTAAATATAAATTGAAACTGATTTCGTTGCATTTTCTTTAAGTAAAAGTAATGTATCGGCTCAGTCTTCACTTTTTAATCAACTAGCCAGTATCTGTTTTTGTTTTGTTTTGTTAGGGTTTTCGCCGTTTTTAACAGTACTTCAGTCTTATCACGGCGGTCAGTTAACCTACTCACACTTTTCCTGGGCAAGTGTACATACCTATGCCAGTAACTGACAACTGCCCTACTTGAATCAACGGTAAACATTGAGCTACTTTTTATATGGGCAATGTTTGCTGACGGGCTGTACCGGGGGACGACCATTTCTGTGGTGGAAAGTTTTCCTTCTTTGTCTATATTGTTCTGACAGGATTTTGATCGCTACTTTCACGTCCCGAAATTATATAGTTACTGTGAACGGATTGCAATAAAAGTTACATACCTGGACAGATACGGATTGCAATAAAAGTTACATACCTGGACAGATACACCATTTCTAATTAATGTTCCATAAATATTTGTATAAAAACACTTTCATTTTTGTATTCCTGGGCCATTTAAATCTACACACTACTGCATTTTAAAATAATCTCGCTGTCCTCCACTGTGTAAACTTTAACCGATATTCTGCTACGCTGTAAAAGTGTTACGTCATTCTATTGGTCAGTATCAGGATACTCATTCCAGGATAGCCTCACTCTGATTGGTTTAAGTGCTAAACAAGGCAGCAATTTTGGGAATTTCTACATACATGTGATAGATGTATACACAAGTTTAAATCGGAATTAAGTGCATATATGAGGTAAATTTCTGCTCATGATAATCAGTTTAGGTGTTGTTTAAGTAAAATACGTTGATAGATAACTCAGTTGTTGCAAATAATGGAAATTTATGAAAATTTAAACTTTTAGGTATCCACCGCATAAATGGTCTTTCGGTGATGAGACGTTCCAGCGAATTTAGCCCTATATAAAAAGTAATACTACATTTGTGGCACGTCTCATGAATTAGACTAATGTAGGGGGAGAATAGCCGTAGAAATAATTTCATGACCAATCCCCACACAAGTTATGCGGCGAGGCTGGGGTTCCAGCTCACGATCCCTGGATCGACAGTCTAGCGCTCTACCAACTATGATTGTCTAATGATTTGCTGGACCCGGCAAATCATTAGGCAATCATAGTATAAACAGGTGACATTTCCACTAGCCTGTCTACATACATTACTGAATTTTTTCCAGCCCCAAGAAGTCGGGCTACAGGTTAGCGTGAAGACTGTCAGCTTATTTTATCTGAGAAAGCTGGCATTAGTCAAATAAAATATTAAAGGAAATTGTCATTCTTCATTGTCTGTGCATGGACATGACTAATTTTTGTTAAAATTATGCATTTCACAAATTCTTTGATTCAAATTTCAGCCACCCAGTTCAGCTCCAAGGGGAGGCTTCGGACAGCCTAGCAAAAAAGAAGCACCACAAGAGCCC
This sequence comes from Congeria kusceri, assembly GCA_027627225.1. Taxonomy (NCBI): domain Eukaryota; kingdom Metazoa; phylum Mollusca; class Bivalvia; order Myida; family Dreissenidae; genus Congeria; species Congeria kusceri. Next base: position 56,394,649 of record CM051035.1, on the reverse strand, counting down.
GAAAGGAAGTTCCGATTCGCCAGTGACCTGAAAAATGAGGCTGAAACTTTACCTCTCAACGTCGGAGACTTTCAAATGGCAATTGTTAGAGGCCATTCTCACGTGGTCATGCAGTATTTAAGCAACGGTTAGTGGAAGACAAATGATTGCTTTTTGTGTCATATCTCGTTCTTAACAAGCAGTGATTTTTTCATTCTTTGACAGGGTCCCATAAAAGGACCAATTCCCAATCACAAATATGGTGAATTTTTCCCACCTCAAATGAAACAATTGCCAATTCAGTAGTGACAGAATTCTAAAAACATAGGACTTATGAATTTAATTTGTAAATTGTGCAATGACTTGTATGTTTATGTATAAAAATCATTATAATACTGAGTTAAAAAAATGATGACAGTATGTTACTAGTTTAAATAATTAAATATTGAGATTTACAAATCATATTTTCCAAAGTAGCAAGATTTCAAAACGTGAAAATTCTCAAACGGATAAGTACCGGACCCATTCCCAAAGCTTAAAAAAAATAAATCCGACAAGCAACAATACATGTTAAAGGGACTGTGTCATCGAAAAGGGCCCCAAGGAGGTATTTTCTTTAAAAAATCTGAAATTTAGATATTAATACCGTCATATAATAACAGATAAAACATGGTATATACAATGTGAATAGAGTTTATGCATTATGAGATAAAAATCAATTTATAATATGGATCTTGTTTGTTTGGCCCTTTAACTGTTTACATTTGGACGTCAGAATTGGGAGCATTTTATATAACCATAGTTTACACACGATTCCTTACCTAGCATGATAGCGCATTTGGTTAAAGCGCTGTCTACTGAGTCTGTCATTTCTTCGTATAGCTCCTAAGTCGTGAGTTCGATACCCGCTTGGGGGTTTTTTTTTTCAGACTTTTTTGCTAATTAGTTTTTAACAGATATCTTATTTTGTATAATATTATTTTTTATTTATTTAATGCATATGTGCTAGTATAGCGCATTACTGTCATATACAATAATTTATGGTGCAATAGGAAGCCAATTTTTCGTTGATATATACCCTTTAACATGTTGATATTGTGCATATAATTAACTTTTGTCATTAATTAAATGTTATTTGTCATCTGTTTATTTGGTCACTTTTTTGTTAAAATTCTGTCTGCAACTTTAAAAACTATTTGACTAATAAAGAGACCAGCATTGTGTGCTGTGCTTCAGGATTCAATGTTGATGAAATACTGAAGAGCGGGTGGACAGGACTTATGTATGCAGTCAGTAATGCCAATTTGGAAATAGCCACACTGTTACTAGACAAGGGTGCTGATCCCAACTTTCATAAAGGTGCGAAGCCGTCTTTCCTCGTTTATTGTTACGTTTGCTAATGCTGAAGTACTGTATTGTAACATTTACATGTACTTATAAATTGCAGTGAATAGTTTCAGTTATTTTCCTCTTGGTGAAATGTACATAAATACCTGCACTACCATATATTCATTCTCTACTCACAATTTATAACATACATGAAGATTATTCAGGATTAATTCTTTAATAAAAAATATATTGAAGGAAGTGAAATGATATACCTTCTACACTGCCAGGTGCCTGATGTTATGTATGGAAATTATACCATAGTGTAAGTGAGGTATCACACAGTTTGTGTTCTTTTCCAGATATGTACACAGTGCTTTTGGCAGCTTGTAATGCAGGGGGTTACATGTAGGAGGAAGTGCTTCCGCTATATCATTCAATTGTTCTCTATTCCAGATATGTACACAGTGCTGATGGCAGCATGTGGTGCTGGGGGTTACAATGAGGAAGAAGTGCTGGCGGTGGTAAACCTGCTGTTGAACAGAGAGGCAGACGCCTCTGCATTCGATAGGTACCCTTCATTATAACGCAGGAGAACATGGCTGTTTCTAGCATTACTACTGATTTTCTCTTCATTTTAAAGCCAAACATATATACAAGTACATGTAATTGGTGTTGCTGGATCTGTTTTGAAATCAGTAGTTTTTGTGATCCTTTGGATTGGGTAGAGTAGATTTGGTGATCCTTTTGGCTGGGGTAGAGTAGATTTGGTGATCCTTTTGGGGTTGGGTATAGAAGATTTGGTGATCCTTTTGATGGGTTTGGATTGAGTATCTTTGGTGATCCCTAGCTTGGCTGGGAAAGAGTAGATTTGATGATCCATTTTGGTCAGGTTGAGTAGTTATTCCCTTTGAAGTGTTTCTGAAACCTCATCCCTTTAATGAGGCAAACATTATATTTATATAGTTATAATTGTATCAATTGTTCCTTGAAATACAATTGCTTCACGATCATGTCCTTCCAGGTACCACACGACTCCTCTGATGTACGCTGCACGAGAAGGGAGACCACTCGTGATTGAACGACTCGTCAAAGCCGGGGCCGATGTGAACAGGCAGGATCGAAGAGGACTCACTGTGAGCAGATTCTAGAGCTTCTCCCGATGATGAACCGTTCATATCCAAATTATGCGCCCCTTTTTACACAAAAGTCTTATCTCTACCTATGCAGGTTATTATGTGACAATAAATGTGAAAATTAAGTATTTTCAGTGTTGTCATTATCCACTGATTGCCGATCAAATTCATCGTTCAAAATCATGAGAAAATCTGTTGTTGTTCTTTAGGAACTTTAAGATGGGGGTCGGTAATATCATACGGGGGCCCCCTAGACCCCTAGTCAAATCGCTTAAATTTAGATAAAAACCACTTGTTTCATTTCATCATGACAACCCTGATTTTCTTTGTGTCAGTTGAGATGTGTAATAGGGTAACAAGAAATGTTCATATTATGAAATGAACTGGTATGTAATGACAAGATGCATATGTTGAAAAGTAAAACGATGTGAATATCATTGATATGTAAATTTCTTGTTGTAGGTAAAAGAGAAGGGTGTAGGTTGCTGCTGCTATTAAAGTGAACTATGCTCTTCTTGATCTTTAACATTTTAATTAATTTTTTTGCGGGTGCCCTACAGTAATCACCCTGTCTGTCCGTCTGTCTGTCTGGCCGTCCATCTATCCGTCCACATTTGTCATGTTTTTCCTTCATAACTTTAGAAGCATTTAAGCTATTATATTGAAACTTAATGGTGGATAGATCTCATTGAGGCGAAGTGCAGTACAAATCTCTTCCAGTTTCCAACGGCTTTTCTTGAAATTTGTCTTCATTTTTTAGGGTAACGGGTAGTTGTGCGTAAAGATGGGGATGCAAATTTGTCTTCTCCATTCACAAGTTATGGCCCTTTTATTATTTCTCTATGGAATATATAGGGTACATTCCATGTGAATGCAACTCCTCCAACAGTATCCAATGGATTTTCTTGAAACTTGTCTTCATTGTTGAGGGTAATGTGTTGTTGTGCGCAAAGATGGGGTTTCAGATTTTTCTCCTCCATTAGGAAGTTTTGGCCCTTTGATTATTATCCTGTATGAAATACATTGGGAAAATTCCTTGTGAATGCAATCATCTTAGAGTTTCCAACAGATTTTTTAAAACTTGTCTTCGTTGTTGAGGGTAACATGTTTTTGTGCGTAAAGATGGGCATTAATTTTTTAGTCCTTTGGCAAGTTATGGCCCTTTGATTTTTTCTCCTCTATCGAATATGTATATAGGGAATATTCCTTGTGAATGCAACTCTTCCTACAATTACCAACGTAGTTTCTTGAAACACGTCATCATTGTTGAGAGTAATTCTTTGTTGCGCACAATGATGGGGTTTTAACTTTTCTCCTCCATTAGGATTGGAAGTTAATGGCCCTTTGATTATTTCTCCTGTATGGAAGATATAAGGAAAATTCCTTGTGAACGCAAATCCTCCTACAGTTTCCAACTGATTTTCTTGAAACTTGTCTTCATTGTTGAGGGTAACGTGTTGTTGTGCGTGAAAATGCGGATTTTAATTTGTATTTGTCTTTTCTGGACCCTGTTAAGATTTAAATACAAAATACTCCCTGCAGATATGTGTTAGTTCTCTACATGATGGGTTGGCCATGTAATATACAAAATGTTGTACTGGTTCAGTTTCATTTAAAACTTAAACTTAAACTGAGTATAATCTGAAATATTAGTCAAGGAAAATCAAGACTAATATGTAGCAACCATTTTCTATTGTCAGTATATTAGTAAAGACTAAAAAAGGATTGAGAACTTGCATCATAATTTTGTTGACCTGTGTTTCAGGGTCTGACTTGGGCAGTAACTAAGGGACACAAGGCAGCAGTGCGGACGTTGATGCAGCTGAAAGCAGACCCCTGGAAGAAACATGCAGACGGACAGACGGTCATTGACCTTGCAGAGTTAAATGAAGATCTAGAGGTAAGTCTGTCATAACAAGCATGCAGATGGACAGACGGTCATTGACCTTGCAGAGTTAAATGAAGATCTAGAGGTAAGTCTGTCATAACAAGCATGCAGATGTACAGACGGTCATTGACCTTGCAGAGTTAAATGAAGATCTAGAGGTAAGTCTGTCATAAGAAGCATGCAGATGTACAGACGGTCATTGACCTTGCAGAGTTAAATGAAGATCTAGAGGTAAGTCTTTCATAAGAAGCATGCAGATGGACAGACGGTCATTGACCTTGCAGAGTTAAATGAAGATCTAGAGGTAAGTCTGTCATAACAAGCATGCAGATGGACAGACGGTCATTGACCTTGCAGAGTTAAATGAAGATCTAGAGGTAAGTCTGTCATAACAAGCATGCAGATGGACAGACGGTCATTGACCTTGCAGAGTTAAATGAAGATCTAGAGGTAAGTCTGTCATAACAAGCATGCAGATGTACAGACGGTCATTGACCTTGCAGAGTTAAATGAAGATCTAGAGGTAAGTCTGTCATAACAAGCATGCAGATGTACAGACGGTCATTGACCTTGCAGAGTTAAATGAAGATCTAGAGGTAAGTCTGTCATAACAAGCATGCAGATGGACAGATGATCATTGACCTTGCAGAGTTAAATGAAGATCTAGAGGTAAGTCTGTCATAACAAGCATGCAGATGTACAGACGGTCATTGACCTTGCAGAGTTAAATGAAGATCTAGAGGTAAGTCTGTCATAAGAAGCATGCAGATGTACAGACGGTCATTGACCTTGCAGAGTTAAATGACGATCTAGAGGTAAGTCTGTCATAAGAAGCATGCAGATGTACAGACGGTCATTGACCTTGCAGAGTTAAATGAAGATCTAGAGGTAAGTCTGTCTTAACAAGCATGCAGATGGACAGACGGTCATTGACCTTGCAGAGTTAAATGAAGATCTAGAGGTAAGTCTGTCATAAGAAGCATGCAGATGGACAGATGGTCATTGACCTTGCAGAGTTAAATGAAGATCTAGAGGTAAGTCTGTCATAACAAGCATGCAGATGGACAGACGGTCATTGACCTTGCAGAGTTAAATGACGATCTAGAGGTAAGTCTGTCATAAGAAGCATGCAGATGGACAGACGGTCATTGACCTTGCAGAGTTAAATGAAGATCTAGAGGTAAGTCTGTCATAACAAGCATGCAGATGGACAGACGGTCATTGACCTTGCAGAGTTAAATGAAGATCTAGAGGTAAGTCTGTCATAAGAAGCATGCAGATGTACAGACGGTCATTGACCTTGCAGAGTTAAATGACGATCTAGAGGTAAGTCTGTCATAATGTCATAAGAAGCATGCAGATGGACCGACGGTAATTGACCTCGCAGGGTTAAATTAACATCTAGAGGTAAGTCTGTCATTGGAAACATGCAGATGGACAGACGGTCATTGACCTCACCGAGTTAAATGAAGATCTAGAGGTAAGTCTGTCATAACTAGCATGCAGATCGACAGACAGTCATTGACCTTGCAGAGTTAAATGAAGGTCTAGAGGTAGGTCCCGGATTTGGTTGTGTTAATAAATTGCATTAAATGTTTGACTTGTTTGTCACACAGTAGTGATCTGAAATACACGGAATAGATTGTCTTAATTCAGTAATAATCAAATTGTTCTACAAATACCAGATTTTTAAATGTCACAGTGAGGACAAAGGGATGATTGACAGTTTTGCTTTGGTTAAAACCATTTACAATTGAAAAAAAAAATCATACTAAATAAAAAATATCTTGCAAAAACACTCAGAAGTTATACCGTATATTCCCAAATAAACAACCAAGGGGGACGTTTAATATGAGTCCAGTTCTTGACCTTCAGTCATATATACCAGTATATTAAAAACATTACAATTTGATTTTGTAGCTCATTCTTCAATCATTTACAAAAACAGGTGTTTGACCTGCATTTCCTTTAAATGTTTAAAGGAAAATGAGGGCATGAATTAAGCAAGGAGGTTTGCATATTGTTAAAAATAGGGGCTGGGTGGCTAATTAGGGTGGGGGCATTTATTAAGGAATATACGGTTAATATTGAAAAGGCTAATTTAGGTCTGAAATTTTGTTAAATATGAGGCGCATCGTGGAAAAACCGGACTTACTGCATGTGCATAAAGTGTCGTCCCGGATTAGCCTGTGCAGTTCGCACAGGCTAATCCAGGACGGCACTTTCCGACTACAGTGGATTTATATTTAGAAGAGACGGCCTTGAAACAGAAAATACCATAAAAGCGGAAAGTGCCGTCCCAGATTAGCCTGTGCGTATTTCACAGGCTAATCCGGGATGACACTTTACGCACATGCATTAGGTCCGGTTTTCCCACGATGCACCTCATATATTTGTGTGTGTTTTTATTACTGTTTAATGCAGAATTTTCTAGAGCAGAAGATCATTTGTTTAAGTTCGTCCTGGTAGTTGAACATTTGTTTGGAGACATTCATCACAGAGTGTTGCATCTCTTGTCAGATGTTGGAGATCCTGGAAGGCAAGAAAAGGGACACAACTCCTGTCGCTGAACCCTCAGTTACTGTTGCACGGGCAAAACCAGTCGCCCCGAGAAGCAGTAGCAGTCTGTATGTATTGAGCACTTCTTAAGTTCGTCCTTACTTTATGTTTTTAGGTTTGAAATATATAAGACTTACCTTTGTGTTGTTGTTTTTTAAGAATTACCAGTAGTTTCATTATCCTTGTATGTAACTCCAGTGCACATTAGGCGTAAAAAAAATATGTTTGTTTCAGGTTACATGTCGAAAAAAATTACGGTCGGTTGGTAGGGAATTTTTTTTTTTTTGGTAAATGGTCAACTCAATGAATATTCAAAACATGTCTCTAATATAATTAAACATTGTTTTGAAGTGGATGCTATCAAAACAAAACACTTATTTATCAAAAATATATTTAATTATTGGAAAAAAAGTGAAATAAACAAAGAATATCTGACCCACTCAATAAAATGTTCTAGAGTCGGGGCTTATTTTTAGGGTAGGTCGGGTAACCTGAAACAAACTTCTTTTTTTTATAGCCTAAGGTGCAAAATTAAGGCATTAGCTTGTTATGTTATTCCATGCTTATGAAATGATTATTTAGTGTTCATAGAATTCATCAGTGTATTAACAGATGGATGTAGTCAAATATTTCCCTTCAGATGGCATTCTGAAATTTTAAATAAGCATACATTTTGTACACTGTTTTCCATATACCGGTAATTATCAGTATCTTTAAATCAGATCTTCTTCCACTATGGCAGCTTTTAGAAACACAATTTCCCCAAATCTATCGTCTGGGCACAATTTCACATACATGTGCATGCCGACACAAATACGTGTGCATGTGGACTCTGCACCAAGCTATATTGACAGTTGTTACACAAGCTAACAGGTTTTAATTTTACAAGGCAGAGCAGTTGTGGTACGACAACAGTTTTTATCTGATCTTTACCAAACTTGGATATTTTTAAGATTGCTTTTAACCTAGAGGAGGCATAACTGTTTAACAAACAGTCAGCTCTTGTTATATTATGCAAGCTAACAGGTTTTTCTGTCTGACAGGAAAGACAATTGTGGTACCACCTGTATGAGGAACTGGAGTTGTTATATTTCACAAGCTAACAGGGTTTCTGTCTGACAGGAACGACAGTTGTGGTACCACCTCTATGGAGAACTGGAGTTGTTATATTTCACAAGCTAACAGGGTTTCTGTCTGACAGGAATGACAGTTGTGGTACCACGTCTATGGGGAACTGGAGTTGTTATATTTCACAAGCTAACAGGGTTTCTGTCTGGCAGGAATGACAGTTGTGGTACCACCTCTACAGGGAGCTGGAGTTGTTGTATTACACGAGCTAACAGGGTTTCTGTCTGACAGGAAGGACAGTTTTGGTACGACCTACGGGGAGCTGGAGTTGTTCCTGTGTGGACTGGACCTGGGCAGTCTGATGGACATGATCCGAGATCAACACATCGACTTTAACACCTTCCTCAAAATGACAGAAGAGGATCTAGTCAAGGTATGTGATTGTTTAGGGATGTTTTAATTCGAAAATGTTTTTTATTAAAAAGTCTCTCGGTTCTTTATCTTTAAAAATTATAAAAATAAGAAAAACCACAGTATGCTTCTTTGTATGCATGCATACAGATGTTTTGCTCATTTTAGATTCATTTGATTTGTTGGTATAACCGTATTTAAACGCATGTTACTGTTAATTTCATATTATGTTCCATTATCGAAGTACATTGCTGCTTAATTGGTTTACTTACTAATACATTTGAGTAGTCACTGAAAACAGCATGAACCTCATTTTAAATTGCTTTTTCTCACGTTTGATGTCACTCCACTTCTAAGGCACTTTCAGTCATATTTCCTATGGTCCGAACATATTTCCAGATTGGCATCACCCAGCTTGGGGTCCGTAAGAAGATCATGGACGGAATACGGAGCGTTCACAAGAAGGAATGGGAGAAGTCCAGTCTGCCCACCCTGCAGTACAACAAGCAGGTGAGGTGAGTTCCGATCTGTGAGAGTGATGTTATGCACCTATCAATATTTTCCCCCAGGGGGGGAGCGGCGGACAAACCCAGGGGAATTTGACTAATTTTATTTTTGGGGGTCTAATTCCGCAACCTAGAGCCAAGCATTTTTGTCTAAATCCCGTAAATGGGGATGCTTAATTGGTGTATCAAATGGCCCTGGGGCCAATATTACCGGGATCCAAAATCGGTACAACGTCTATTTCCCGGGACCTGGAATCATTCGGCGTGTCGAATTCCCGCCTGTCGGAAATTGCTTTCAGTCTAAAGTCCTGTATATGCCCGCCGCTTCCCCCCTGGGGGAAAATATTGATAGGTGCATTAACGTCAATTACAGTTGTTCTAAATCCTTTTGTAGTTAAGCTCAGGGCCCATTTTCACCATCACAATCTTTGACATAAGAATAAAGATAAAGAATAGACTTAGACTCAAGAAATAATACTTGTGTGTTTGCAAATGTGCAGTGTACCAATGTTGCTAATGTCATTAGGAAATCATTTTTGATAAGTAATGCTACAATTGGATTTGGTTATTACCAAGTAGATTTCAAGTCCTTTTCAACAGAATAGATTCAAGAATATTCACTATTCATCAAGTCTTAAGTCTAAGAATATGGGCCTTAACTCCTGTACAAGCTGCATTCTGTAAGAGGCAGGGTCTTTTAGTTGTTCTGCTATGCAGTGTTCTATTAGAGATTGTGTTCTGTGAAACAGGCTCTTGTTCTGTTATAGATGAACTTGTTTTCTGGTTGAGTTCTGCTCTGTGAGTGTGAAACTTGACATGTCACCGATTGAAGAACATGTTGTGTTTAATAATTTTAAAACTCAAAAAGATATTGCCACGATCATTGTGATAAAACAAGAACATTATCATAATCCTCAAATGATTCAAAAAAAGGAATTCTTTTATCGATATACTGTTCCAGTTGCGGTGAAGCCCTGGCCATTGTAGCTAACATATCCAAGCACGCCAAGTACATCACAACAACGATGGACTACCTCAAAGACCAGATCTCCAAAAACCCAAAGATACTGGAGCAGTTACAGGTGAAGTATCCAATGCAAGTTCTACACACATCTTGTCGCTAGTTTGTTAGCAATAATTGTGTAACATTTTTCAATTGCCTTTTGGTAAACTGTGGAGTTTATTGTAATATGGTTTATACAGGGTTTATACGGATCTTTCAAAGTGCTTAAACTTTGTGATGCTCCTTAAACTGTGCTTATTTGGGTCTGAGAGTGCTTAGAAATGCTTATTTTCACATGGACAATTTAAAAACAAATGCTTATTTTCACATGGACAATTTAAAAACCAATGCTTATTTTGGTTTCAAGAGTTATTTTGTTACCTTATAATAATTAATTGCTATTTGTTTATGTATTTATCTGCCACAATTCTTCCAGGACGGTACGGGTCCCAAACAGCTTCATCAGCACACAGTGGATACATTGACCAACGTGGCAAACCTTCAACAGCAACTGGAGTCCCTGAAGATGCAGTTAACAAATGTAATCACTACAACTATACCACCCTACCGCACCCACACTCTAAGTTCACTGTCAGCTTTCTAGTGTTTTTTGTATATCACTTGATTCAATAAATAATGTCAGGTACCTTGTAATGTCAGGTACCTTGTATTGTCGGGTACCTTGTAATGTCAGGTACATTGTAATGTCAGGTACATTGTAATGTTAGGTACCTTGTATTGTCAGGTACATTGTCATGTCAGGTTCCAGGTAATGTCAGGTATATTGTAATGTCAGGTACCTGGTAATATCAGGTACATTGTTATGTCAGGTACATGGTAATGTCAGGTACATTGTAATGTCAGGTTCCAGGTAATGTCAGGTACATGGTAATGTCAGGTACATTGTAATGTCAGGTACCTGGTAATGTCCGGTTCATTTTAATGTCAGGTACATTGTAATGGCAAGTACCTGGTAATGTCAGGTACCTGGTAATATCATGTACCTGGTAATGTCAGGTACATTGTGATGTCATGTACCTTGTAATGTCAGGTACAGTGTCTTGTCAGGTACATTGTCTTGTCAGGTACATTGTAATGTCAGGTACATGGTCATGTCAGGAACATGGTCATGTCAGGTACATTGTAATGTCAGGTACCTGGTAATGTCAGGTACCGTGTAATGTCAGGTACCTTGTAATGTCAGGTACAGTGTCATGTCAGAAACATTGTAATGTCAGGTACAGTGTCTTGTCAGGTACAGTGTCATGTCAAGTACATTGTAATGTCAGGTACAGTGTCATGTCAGGTACAGTGTCATGTCAGAAACATTGTAATGTCAGGTACAGTGTCTTGTCAGGTACATGGTCATGTCAAGTACATTGTAATGTCAGGTACCTGGTAATGTCAGGTACCTTGTAATGCCAGGTACAGTGTCATGTCAGGTACTTTGTAATGTAAGGAACATTGGAATGTCAGGTACATTGTAATGTCAGGTACAGTGTCATGTCAGGTACCTTGTAATGTCAGGAACAGTGTTAAGAAAAAGAATTCTTATTTATGTAGAAGCAACTTAGATTACTGAATGATAGATAAAATGTAGATAGATAGATTTATTGAAGTTAACACACAATAACAATACAGAAAATAACATAAAGACCATTTAATATACACATGTGGGTATACTGTATGTATTATTGTGTCCTTAGGATGACAAATACAGAAAATTCATTACATAAATTCAGCATTATTACATACCTTCAAAACTGCATACATTATTCGCTGGAAACTTTGTAGGTGCAACATTTCCAAGTAATGCCCATTTTGCACATAGATTTTCAGGTTAAATTTTTTTAACAGTCTTAAAACTTCAACACTTCATCAGTTCTTCATAAGTATCTGTCAAATCTTGGTGAATGTCAGTTGAATTAAGGTTTCAAGTCTCACCTGTAATTTTATTGTTTAATTTCTCGTCCTCAGATGATAGAACGTGGCAACTACGACCCTCCAGATCTGCTTCGTGATCCTATACCGCCTCAGAAGACTCGACAGTGGGTGCCCGTCTCTTTGCTGGTAGGCGTAGTGGTGTCTGGAACTCTCGTGTTTTGGAGATACGGAAATATATTTCATCGAGTAATTGGAAATCGGACGTAGCACTTGGTCTTTTGTGTTGTGATCTTCATAGCGGTGGATTTCTGCTGAATGTGATACAAGTTTCAGGGTTACCAGTCATATGATGTTTTTTGCAAATTTAATGAAGGTTTTGTTTCAAATTCATTGTAATAATGCTTTAGATTTTGCTCACTTACATCCAGTTATTAATAGTGCGAGTATAATATACGTCTATAACTTCTACATGTGCATCATGTGTTAACCAAAAACAAACAAGTGACTATCAGTATTTGATTGAATAAATGCACTAGAAATATTGTCCTTACTTATTGAATTATCAAAATTATTTTGATAATAATGCTTAACAGTAAATAAGAATACTACATATTGTGCTGTTGATATTTTATGTAAGTACAAACACTGCATGTATGTTAATAGCCAAAATTGAGAATTCGAGATTTGCAAAGAGAGCTGCGTCAAAATCATGAACTTCATCATCCTTTAGTTCCCTTCGTAGATTATATAAGTTTGAATTATCTGTGCTGTACTTCGTTGGGGGGCTGGTCCCGGCTATCTCAGTTAGTAGAGCGCTGGACTGTCAATCAGGGGTTCACTCGCCAGCCCAGCCACATAACTTGTGTGGAGATTGGTCATGAAATTATTTCTACGACCATTCTTCCCCTACCTCTGATTCAAGTTGGGCAGTTGTCAGTTACTCGTATAAGCATGTGCACTTAGTACTGGTAACCCGATTATATCGGCCAGGCTTGCCCAGGAAAAGTGTGAGTAGTTTAACAGACCGCCATGATATGACTGAAATACTGTTAAAAACGGTGAACATTACAAACAAAACTTTGTTGGGCCTTGAAAATGACAGAATGTTTTACGATCCTGTAACTGGGCTTTACTGCAAATTAGTACATCCACCAAGGAAATTATATTTTTGCTGGCATTGATTTTGTCTGTTAGCAACTGTATGCAAAAGCTTATGAACAGATATAAAATTTGCATAAAATGTTCTGGGAAGATTAGAGATTGGCCAATGAACAAATGATTAAGATTTTTGCAGGTGATCCGGATCACTGGATCCACACATTTTAAAAGTATTCTTTTTTTTATTTGGAGAAAGGGCAAATTCGGCAGAGATCTGCGATGTCCAAGTGATTCCTAGTTTAAACATATTTCTTCTTATGTGTACTTTGAATTGATTGTGTTCATTCTTTCTTACATTCAACCTGTTGGTACAATGTGTTTGTCAGATATAATTGTGTATAAAAATTCCATTTGTGTTAATGAGCTCTAATATTAAAGATTATTTTTGTTTTGAGTAGAAATTTAATTACAAAATAATACTACCCATGAGCAATCGAAGATATTTGAGTTACCTCCCTTACACTGTCTTTGAAATGTTATTATTGGCCATAACTGTGGTATGGATGAAAACAGGGCTGGAAATCTACATTGTGGTTGTCTCCCTTGTGCCATTGTTTCTTGCTTGAACTGTTGTAATGTTGATCATGTATACTTTGTGGCGTGTCGTGGGAAACCCAGACTTAATGCATGTGCGTAAAGTGTCGTCCCAAATCAGCCTGTGCAGTCCGCACAGGCTGATCCGGGACGGCACTTTCCGCTTTTATGGTGTTTTCTGTTTCAAGGCAGTCTCTTCTAAACATAAATCAACTGTAGGTGGACTGCACAAGCTGATTCCGGACAACACTTTACGCTATTGCATTAATCCCAGTTTTGCCACAACACGCCACACTTTAGTACTTGATACCTTTAAAGGGGCAGTCTTACAGTTTGGGGTTGGAAAAAACATTTCTCTAAAAATAGATTTTTAAAACAGAAATTTGTAGAATCTATTGAAAATGTTTATTTGTCATGTTGTTTCCGTTATAATTATTGTGATATTTAGTTTGTCTTTTGTGTAAAAAGAGTTCTAGAGTATGTCTACCAGGTAGCAATTTTGTTCTCGAAAAATAACAAATATCCGTCAGATGTTTAACTTTGTACATGCAATGTGCTTTCCAAACCTCAAAATATGAACACAAAAGAAATAAAGAATGGGAAAAAGGTCATTTTTAGAACAAAAATTCTCACAGCCAAATACTGTAAATGTGCCCCCTTTAACTTGTCATGAGGACTAAACCATTGATTTATTTCTTTATTTCAAAAGTTAGGATAGTATATATGAGGCGTGTCGTGGGAAAACCGTGGTTAATGCATGTACGTAAAGTGTCATCCCGGATTAGCCTGTGCAGCCCGCACAGGCTAATCCAGCACGGCACTTTCCGCTTTTATGGTATTTTCTGTTTCAAGGAAGTTTCTTCTAAACATAAATCCACCGTAGGCAGAAAGTGCCGTCCTGGATTAGCCTGTGAGGACTGCATAGGCTAATCCGGGATGACACCTTACGCACATGCATCAAGTCGGGTTTTCCCATGACGCGCCTCATATTTATTATATAAAGAAACAAATAAAAGATTTGCTTTCCCCGGGACTCTAACCTACAACAGCGGTGTCAAAATTCTGTCGCTCCAACCCCTCAGCCATTCTGATTGACAATCATGGTAGTGAAATTGTAACGGTATGTAAGTGATACTCTGATTGACAATCATGGTAGTGAAATTGTAACGGTATGTAAGTGATACTGTGATTGACAATCATGGTAGTGAAATTGTAACGGTATGTAAGTGATACTCTGACAATCATGGTAGTGAAATTGTAACGGTATGTAAGTGATACTCTGGTTGACAATCATGGTAGTGAAATTGTAACGGTATGTAAGTGATACTCTGATTGACAATCATGGTAGTGAAATTGTAACGGTATGTAAGTGATACTCTGACAATCATGGTAGTGAAATTGTAACGGTATGTAGTGATACTCTGATTGACAATCATGGTAGTGAAATTGTAACGGTATGTAAGTGATACTCTGATTGACAATCATGGTAGTGAAATTGTAACGGTATGTAAGTGATACTCTGATTGACAATCATGGTAGTGAAATTGTAACGGTATGTAAGTGACACTCTGACAATCATGGTAGTGAAATTGTAACGGTATGTAAGTGATACTGTGATTGACAATCATGGTAGTGAAATTGTAACGGTATGTAAGTGATACTGTGATTGACAATCATGGTAGTGAAATTGTAACGGTATGTAAGTGATACTGTGATTGACAATCATGGTAGTGAAATTGTAACGGTATGTAAGTGATACTCTGATTGACAATCATGGTAGTGAAATTGTAATGGTATGTAAGTGATACTGTGATTGACAATCATGGTAGTGAAATTGTAACGGTATGTAAGTGATACTCTGATTGACAATCATGGTAGTGAAATGGTAACGGTATGTAAGTGATACTCTGATTGACAATCATGGTAGTGAAATGGTAACGGTATGTAAGTGATACTGTGATTGACAATCATGGTAGTGAAATTGTAACGGTATGTAGTGATACTCTGATTGACAATCATGGTAGTGAAATGGTAACGGTATGTAGTGATACTCTGATTGACAATCATGGTAGTGAAATGGTAACGGTATGTAAGTGATACTCTGACAATCGTGGTAGTGAAATTGTAACGGTATGTAAGTGATACTGTGATTGACAATCATGGTAGTGAAATGGTAACGGTATGTAGTGATACTCTGATTGACAATCATGGTAGTGAAATGGTAACGGTATGTAAGTGATACTCTGATTGACAATCATGGTAGTGAAATGGTAACGGTATGTAAGTGATACTGTGATTGACAATCATGGTAGTGAAATGGTAACGGTATGTAGTGATAATCTGAGTGACAATCATGGTAGTGAAATTGTAACGGTATGTAAGTGATACTCTGATTGACAATCATGGTAGTGAAATGGTAACGGTATGTAAGTGATACTCTGATTGACAATCATGGTAGTGAAATTGTAATGGTATGTAAGTGATACGCATGTTTTCAAAAATACTGATAAAAAGTGTTACAAACAATATAATTATTATTTTATCCATTTCAATTGATGTTTTTCATTAACGACACTATATTTCCAATATATTCTTTGTCAGTGGTGTTATTTAGCTTGTTTATATCTTATCTATTTTTCTTTTTGGGATCTGTGACAAAGATTTAGAAAATTGTCAAGTTTCCATTATGTGAACAGGTCCCTTTAAAACATTACCATTTTAGGCTTATCGCAACATGTCTAGAGGATTTTATGACCCCCCTTTCAAGGGGTTGGGGGGGGAGATTTGCCCTTGTCCGCCCTGTCTGTCTGTCGGATTTTTGTGTCGCGTGTAACTCAGAAGTATAACAGCTAAGAGTGATGAAACTTTATAAACATATTAATCAGCATGTGAACTTGTGCATCTGCGTACTTTAGTGTATATTTGTCATAGATCAGCAGAGTTATGGCCTTTATTAGCAAAATTTGACATTCATTTTTCTTGTGTCTGAAAGCTAGCATCATAGTTTTATTTCTTTGTGTTATTTCAGAAGAATGTCTGTAGTGTAATGGCACACGTGTGTAGTTGTATGAAACTGAGAATTCCAGCAGTGATTTTAGTTATAATTTCAGTCAGATCTGCGAGCTTAATTTCAGTCAGATCTGCGAGCTTAATTTCAGTCAGATCTGCGAGCTTAATTTCAGTCAGATCAGCGAGCTTAATTTCAGTCAGATCAGCGAGCTTAATTCAGTCAGATCAGCGAGCTTAATTTCAGTCAGATCTGCGAGCTTAATTTCAGTCAGATCTGCGAGCTTAATTTCAGTCAGATCTGCAAGATTAGAATAAGAGAGTATTACAATTTCTGTTGTGTTTAATTTATTATATACAAGATTGTTTATTCCCTTCTATAATGCACCTATCAATATTTTCCCCCAGGGGGAGCGGCGGGCATATACGGGTCTTTAGACGGAAAGCGATTCCCGACAGGCGGGAAATTGACATTCCGAATGATTCCGGGTCCCGGGGTAATATACTTTTTTCGGATTTTAGATCCCTTTAATAAAGGCCCCTGGGCCATTTGATGGACTTATAGCATCTCCCACTGATGGGATTTAGACAAATATGCTTGACTCTAGGGTGGGGAATTAGATCCCAAAAGGTCTGCCCGCCGCTCCCCCCCTACCCGAAAAATTTTGGGGGTGTATTATGGGTGACAAAGTATTGATTAAAATCACAGCCTTGCAAAGTATTACAAGTTTACAGTACTAATCATTGATATGTGATATTTTAATAGTGTCACGTACGCTCAATGTGTATTGTATCCTGTAAATAAAAGAATGCCCCAATCCTTTTCAAGTTCAGCTATTTAAATTTAGTATTTATTGAATGTTTATGCTGTAGTCATAGTAGATCATTGTTTATGTCAATACCACTCGGTCCTCTGTTAAATCTATGGTATTGATTATTGGACACTTATTTCATTGATCAAATATTTTTGAAAGCTTTTAAGACAGGGGGGCAACATAGCATTACTTGTTTAGATTTTTAGATATTTGAAGTACTTTGTGTTTGTCAGCTACAGAGTATTTGAAATAGGCTTAGGAATTATGGGATTCATATTAACTTTAAAACCATTACCAATCTTCAAACATTCACCGTATAATTTAGTTCACGATATAACCAGCGCTTATATTGCTACAAATGTCTTGACATTCTTTAATCCTTATTTCTTGCCCTTCCCAAAGTGTTTGAAATTGTGTTTTGAACATAAATGACACAAAAAGCTGAATAGGCAATTTATTTAATCTCCCTAAACAACCCGGTCATGTAGTGTATGCATTAGGCTTTTAAGTAAGTTTTTTAAATCCATGAAATGCAGTGTTTTTATTAATAGTTTAAATTACAATGAAATTAATTGTTTAATCTAGTAAAGTCAGAACAGTTTCTACTCAGTTTATCTGTGAAAAATGTCGTTGAATTTTACGTACCAACTCGTACATGCAATGTTCAAACTGGGCAAAGTACAGCGTAAGCTGTCGTTGAATTTTACATACCAACTCGTACATGAAATGTTCAAACTGGGCAAAGTACAACGTAAGATGTCGTTGAATTTTACATACCAATTCGTACATGCAATGTTCAAACTGGGCAAAGTACAACGTAAGATTTTCCTTGGCAGCTGTAGGAAAATGGCCCCAGCTCTAAAAACTCCTTTATACACAGTGCAGTTTTCTACGAGGTGGCAATGAAAGTATTAAACATGAATATCGGTTCGTACATTTATATATCTGTGATAATATTTGAGGTGAGTAAAAATGTCAGATAGTAACTATATATGAAATTTCAATTTTTAATTATGGTTCTAATTTTGAAATGCAAATTTGAAGTAAGTTCACACTTTTATCTTCAGGAAATGGTATGACAGAACAGTCAATATTTACTTAACTTAAATGTCATCAAATGATTTTAAAAACTTCATTGGATGTGAACACATTTACGCGTCAATGAGAACTTGGGTCTACAAACAGTAGGCAGACTGTAACGAGCCCCCGACACCTCGGGAACGCAATACTTGACCACACGTGCACTCTATATTTCTTTTGTATCGTATATGTTGGTTCGAGTGTTTCAGGTGTTGATTTATGCTTTTTGATGCAATAAATTATCAAGCGTGAACTACTACATGTAGTAATATTGTTGCAAACGTCATAGATCATATGAATCAACAATCTAACTGGATATTCTAGCTCTGCGTTCAAAAGCCTGCTGTAATGAAACGTTCATCAAATTATTGTTTTTGTTTGTTCGGATTTGTTTCGCCGTCTTGAACAGTATTTCAGTCATATCACGGCGGTCAGTTAACCGACTCACACTTTTCGACGGTTGGGATCATCAGTTGTCGGCAATTTTGCTTAAGCGCATTTAGTTTAGCTCGATATGTTGAACACATAAGTCTAATTTAGCCTCTCGGGTCTGTTTCATTGGTGCAACTTGTGCATTTAGCCCTTGAGGAATGTCGATTGAAAGACCTAGCAGGTATTGAACTCACAATTTCTCGATCGCAAGAGACACCATATTCACCTCACCACTGCGACTTCTGTAGTACCAGAAGAAACGTATAGGTGACAGCTTATAATTTATTGTATAGTAGACTTAAGGCTTTTGTTGTGTCCGAGACTGTTTTGTAACGAGTTTCAGTCTGTTTCATTGGTTCTTTGTTAATTCTCATTAGAAAACGTTTTCGAATAATACGAGTCTTCCTGGTCACGAAATTATAAGTTTTGAACTTGTGGTATTAAAGGTACAGTTTTTGGCTCCGACAATTAATTTTCTAAAACTGACTTCTGTTCTCTAATACAAGTGTAAGTCGGCTGAAGATGTATATCGAGAGCAGACTATAAACCGAACCTTTACCTTTAACCTTTACCTAGTTCAAGGTTTGAAAAGAACATTGCTTGTGCAAACTGAAATTTTTGACGAATTATGTGTCATTTTCGCGAAAAATTTGCTATCTGGTAGACATACCCTAATATATTTTTTACACCAAAAGGCATAATAAATATCAAAATAATTATGGTTTGCCACCAAAAAAGCGTAGCAGACAACAAGTTTCGATAGATTCAACCAAATTCCATTAAAAAAACCCAACCCCAAACTGTGAAGCTGTCCCTTTAAAATACGAAATACCAAACTGTCCCTTTAAAATACGGAAAACCAATACCTCGACGAATTAAACTTTACAAAGCGGATAATAGAATGTTAAGTGTCTCGCCATTGATATTACCAAATATCGATCTGAACCGCTGATCAATGTTTGCGACCATGGTTTTGTAATTGAAAACTCGCTATAACGGACCTCAACGTAAGCGAAATATTTGCTGTTTGGATTAACCCAATATATTATGACAACTGCAACCACAACAGACCTGGATCGATTGGAAACGGCAAACAAACAGTGTACCTGTTGAAATAATTGGCCTCTAAATCTGCCCGCAAAGTGGGCCATCTGATGTCTCCCCGAATGTCGAGTCAGTTTATAGATCTGCCACTCCTTAAGAATTTTAAAGTATTTCGTGTATGCATTTAAAGAATTGCTGGTTCAATCAATGTATAAAACATAGCTTACAAATAAAATAATATTTGATTTTTTTTACGTAAAAATTGTCTTACAAGCTCTCCCTGAAACGGCGTATTCAGACTTAAGAAACCCCATTAAGTTTGGAAATATGAAAACTATATATCATTGTACTTTTGCCGACAGTTTTAAATGTTATATGTTTTTTTTCCATGTCTTTATCGGTATTACGGAGTATATAGTCCATATAACTATGAGTCAGAATTGAGCTCTGTTAACGTAAGTATTGTCCATTACGATTCTAGGTCTTAGCCGTGCACTGGGCATGGAAATGGAGGACATTCCGGTATAAAAAAACATCATTCTTATAACACTTACATTGCATATTCATCGAACTGGGGAGGGACATTTCGGTCTAAACCTGGCACTTTTCGTGTAACACGTGCATAACACTGGGCATCAAACTGGGGACATTTCGGTCTACAACGGGCACTATTCGTGTAACACGTGCATAACACTGGGCATCAAACTGGGGGACATTTCGGTCTAAACCTGGCACTTTTCGTGTAACACGTGCATAACACTGGGCATCAAACTGGGGACATTTCGGTCTACAACGGGCACTATTCGTGTAACACGTGCATAACACTGGGCATCAAACTGGGGGACATTTCGGTCTAAAACGGGCACTATTCGTGTAACACGTGCATAGCACTGGGCATCAAACTGGGGACATATCGGTCTAAAACGGGCACTATTCGTGTAACACGTGCATAACACTGGGCATCAAACTGGGGACATTCGGTCTAAAACGGGCACTATTCGTATAACACTGGGCATCAAACTGGGGGACATTTCGGTCTAAAACGGGCACTATTCGTGTAACACTGGGCATCACACTGGGGACATTTCGGTCTAAAACGGGCACTATTCATGTAACACGTGCATAATACTAGGCATCAAACTGGGCACATTTCGGTCTAAAACGGGCACTATTCGTGTAACACGTGCATAATACTGGGCATCAAACTGGGGAACATTTCGGTCTAATACGGGCACTATTCGTGTAACACGTGCATAATACTGGGCATCAAACTGGGGACATTTCGGTCTAAAACGGGCACTATTCTCATAAACCGTTCCGTACAAAGAAACGGGATTGGGGCCATTTTGGTTTAAAGCAGACACAAATTGATTATACTCTACAGTTACACTAGGGATCAGACCTAGGACATCCGGTCGAGACAAGCACCATTTCATCAACACGTGCAAGCCAAGGATCTCAAACTTTCCGGTTGAGGCGGGCACCATTTTTCTAACAGCCGCAACACGTCTCAATTAACTAAATTGTGAAAGTATGCTTTGTTTGAATAAAGAAAACCAAACCGACAGCAAGCAAGATTGGCATGTTTATAACAGTTTGTATTGCAAGTTGCTATACGCCGATCGGTGGTGTGTTATAACTTATAACCGACAATGACATTGAACATTGGGCAATAACTGATTTTAATCACCCACCATTGTTAATGTTTTGTCACGATTTGAGGCATGTTTGTAGTTATCCAAACTGCATGGCAAAGCATTTTATTTTCGTTAAAAAAAATAATATTTTATTAAGTCTCTGTGTGTCCATTTTCTTCTTAAACATATTTATTTTAGCTCTATTACATCGAAAGCCTAAGGCTTATTCAGACACTCTTGAGTCCGTTTCCTGGTGTCTTTGTGGGGGAGATTTTGAGAACGCTCCCGGAGTTGGGATAGAACCTGGAACCTCCCGATCGCTAGTCGGACACCATATCCACTACGCCACTGCAACCTGGTGTCCATTCTATTTGATCGACTAAAGAATTTGTGATTTTAAGAGCCTTTGTGTCTTTGAAGACTTCACAAAAAGTCGCCCACTGCCAGGGATCGAACTTGCATTCGTTGAGCCGATATTCAACCACGGACAAGTCATACATTTAACCAATCCGTCCAAAAATATTTTAATGTAAACGTAATGCCAGTCTTGAAAAGTAGGTGAATTGTGTTTCATTTCATTGTCTATTTTACTTAAGGTAGACTTTAAATACAGTCCTGGACAAAATGGAGGAGAAATGTAACTGTTTTCTGATTTTAAAGGTTCGAGCCTAACCAAACCTAACATAACCTTGCCAAACGTATATATTCACAATAACAAAACACTTCAAAACTCATTGACACCAACCAATGTAATTGACTGAAGTAAAATGCTTTTTGCCAGCTCTGAATAATACCATATTAAAGACAATGGCCTTTCCTTTGTTTCTCCAAATGACTACGGTTTCACTTGGTCGCGCCCCTTTTGTTTTAGTATAATGAACAAAATGAATACAATTGTTCCTAGGCAAGGACAAAACAATCAACCCAGATTGAATTACCCTCTCGTTTTATAAATCTCCCAGTTGGGAAATCGGCTTCCACCGCTCAAGACGTTTCTTTTTTGACTGCGTTAAATTCTGTGGACTATTCCAAGCTTACAAGATGGCCAACCTGGATCAGCGCGACCCCAATGACCTCAACAACCACGTGAAGGTAATGTTGCGCACATCGGCTGTTCCAGCAGCCGCACTTAACACTAATGCACGTGGCTGTTCCACCAGCATCCCAAGAAATTATGTCTGTGGGCATCCGGACCAATCGTCCCTGTGTGCATGTGTACACAAGTGTATGCCATAGCGGTATCAAAATCAGACTCGCTGTGTTTTTAATAGGGATGGATTATGTCCGGGTATGCAAACATGAGCAGGAGGGATTATGTCCAGGAGGGACTATGTCCGGGATTCATGTATGTGTATTGTACCGCACAACGGCTGTTCCGGCAATCATTCGTACCACTGATGCACGTGGCTGTTCCACAAGCATTCCCAAACAATATTAGAACTTATTCTGTACATTGTACCGCACAACGGCTGTTCTGGCAATCTTACTTACCACTGATGCACGTGGCTGTTCCACCAGCATCCCCAGAAAATAATACGTTCATTGTAACGCAAAACGGCAGTTCCGTCAACCGTACGTACCCTTGATGAACATCACTGTTTGACGTAAAATGAAATTCCGATAAGGAGATAATTACAAATATTCAAATAACCAGTAAAAAAAAATCAATGTTTTATTATTGAAGCCCGTAAACATTACGTCTAATGTAATATAAACAATTAAGAACGACTTTCTTAATATATAGAACACGTGTAATTACTGGGAAGGCAACAGGATATTGCACAATTCGAATCGTTTTAATGCTGCGTATTAAAGTGAATTAAATTGATCATTTTTATGGCTACATGGATGTAAACATTTTGATGCATAAACATGGACAAGTAAATAAGATATTATAAATACACGTATTACACTTTCAAGATCATCGAATTCGGATATATTAAACATATTCTCAAATGTCTCGATTGTTACGGGCCAACTGTTTTAAACGATATAGATCTATTCAAATTGTTAAAAATTCATGTATCCCAATAACCTATTCAAACTCTTGCTTAAATATCAGACGGCAAAGAAAAATATCTATTAGTCAGCATCAAATACTTTGAAGGTATTAAACAGGCTTGACACCAAACCGATAAAACCCCATTTTAATATAATCTTACAAATATTTTGTCAACCCGATATTGATTTATTGTATTTTGTTTATTTGCTAGTGTTTATTCTAACATGATAGGCGCAGGGTTTCTTGCTGACAAACAACACAAGTCCCTATTGTAAAATACCACACACAAAAAACAACGAGAAAAAAACATTTCCGAAACTGTAAATACAGATAGGCTTCGCAATTGCAGAATTTAATGTGAGGTCATTTTAGAATAGAAATAATTTTTGCATTATCGTTGTTTATTTTCAAATAAACAACTGTTTGTCGTTCTGATGCTCGGTTATTAAACCACTCGGGCTAACGCCCTCGGGATTTAATTACTACGTATCAGAACTCCAAATCGTTGTTTATTAC
Organism: Congeria kusceri; assembly: GCA_027627225.1. Lineage (NCBI taxonomy): Eukaryota > Metazoa > Mollusca > Bivalvia > Myida > Dreissenidae > Congeria > Congeria kusceri. The sequence continues at coordinate 56,370,665 of CM051035.1, read as the reverse complement.
CCGATAAACAACGATAATTCGAAAATTATTTCTTAAATGAGTATGATGTTAAACTCAAATTGTACGCATGCACTACTTTTACATTCTCGCACCCCATCCCGGGAAAAAGGCACATTTCATAATGTTCTATAAAATGCAGACAGTCCAAAAGGCGGTTAAGATTTAAGAGCATCATGGGAATAAAACGGAAATATCGATATTTTATTAATTAACAACGTCGACGACTGAAAATGTTAAAGCTGCTAATGCCCGAAGAGACGCACACTTATTCTAAAGGATATTCGTTTTTTATAAAAACGAAACGAATCATATTCCAGAGTATTTGAGAGATGGAATGACTGTGTGTTTGAGAGTTATTTTGGAGTCTTTTTATACTAACAATACCATCATGCACAATGACTCTCTGCTAATCGGGTTTGCTGCTTCTTTCACTTATGCATCTATTCATATTTTCCCCCAAAGGGAGTGTGTGTGTGGGGGGGGGGGGGAGGGGGGGGGAGCGGCAAGCATATACGGAACTTTAGACTGAAAGTATACGGAACTTTAGACTGAAAGCGATTCCCGACAGGTGTACATTTTAAGCGATTCCCGACTCATATAGCATCTTCCAGTGAGGGGATTTAAACAAAAATGCTTGGGTCTAGCGTGGGGAATTAGACCCCAACAAATAAAGTTATTCAAATTCCGCTTATCGGAAACCCTTTTTCCTTCCGTGCATATCTGCAAAACATTCTTAACTTCTTTAAGATCGTCGTGTATACAGACTGTTGTCGTGTATACAGACTGTTGTATTAAGAAACTGTTTTTATCTTTCAAATAGCTTTTAGGTATATGAGAAGAATTCCACTCGCGTATTTATATTTTATTACAATGCATTATTGTACACATGATAGTACTATTTTGAGTTTATAATGCATGCTTCATTGATATTGTTTCAATTATATGACACAAAGAAATATACCGACATGTATACACTATTCTTTTGGACGTTTCTTCTCTTGTGTAGGTACCGTGCATGAAGCCCATATAATTCTATTTGCTATCGTAAACACGAACATTTACTGGTACATTCTTACCCGGTTCTATTCCACGTGCTTATAATACGATAAAATCGTTGTCTTCTCCCCTAATTCAAATAACCTTTCACACATATCGCAATATTGCGTCAAATACCGAATTTCATTATTCGTGACAAGAGTTTCACAGATTGCTCAAGAAATGGTGAAGTAGCTTTAACGGATTAAAGTATAATTGCATGACTGTTGACACGTAAGATCGATGAAAGGAGTCCCGCAAGTCATTGTTAACCAGTCTATAAATATGCTTATTGTCATAAACCAGTCCAAGACAGGGCGTTGCTAATACACAACCATACCCGTATCCACAGCAAATCCCGTCCCAATCGATACCCTCGTACGTTGGTCTCCGCATATTGCTAACATTGACGTATACCAGTCAAACATACATTTTTTTGTACATCGACTGTTGTACATCGATATTGATCAAACTATTGATCTAACAAAATCCCAACCGTACCGGATTTCAGGCGAGACTACACTAGCCCAATATGACAAAACTTACACACAGTCTTTCGGACTTGTTAGTTAAATAAATTCCGAAATAAATTCAAAAATTTATCTTTCTAAAAAGATTCTGACCAATCTACCAACGCATCTCCTAATTTTAAACCGTTTCCGAGTAACAAGTAGGTATAGATAAAACATTTTATGTTAGTGATATTTCTTGTTTTAGCGCATCGTTTCATTTAAAAACATAGTTTAACGAATGTCTGGCTTCTCCATGGGGTATTCCACTCTGTGTATTTGTCCACAGTAAAAACTCTTATCATTACCTGCAATCTTTTCTCTCAGCTGAGTGAGCAATGGGTGAGTGCACTGTTTCAGTTGCAGCAGTGTATTGATCTCAGCTGATAAGGGTCGCCACACTGTGACCACAGCAGGGTGCCAATGCACAGGAGTACACTACCCCATATTGGAGGGGGGGGGGGGTCAAATAAAGCTGGATTAAACTAGGCCTTTAAGTAAAACACCGTTTTCAAAGATTAGCATTGATCATCTTTCTGGCCAAGTCAATGATGTAATAACTGTGTATACGTAAATGCAATAGACCATACTGAAATATATTGACAGTGGATGTATGCACTATTTATAATGAACGAATGTGCTGAAAAATGTTTTCTTTTTTCCCCCCATTTTAATATGTAAGTCTCTAACAAGTTACGACAATGCCAACAGATATTTCAACCTAAATTAATATACAATTCTTTTGTACATGTTTTAGCAGATATTGACTTAATATGGGTCAATAACCATTCGTTTCATGGCGACTGTGCAAATATTGACTCCCACATTCATGGCCGTTTCGCCCGATTTAAATTTGTCAATACCTACTTACATCGATCCGCTCCGTACATTGTCTGTTGTTATATTGAGTGGAGTGTTTGCATTTAACTCTAGCCTTAGCTACAATACAATAAACATTGCTTTTAAGGAATGTGGCAAATGAAGGTGTTGATATTTCAGCCCTGTCAGAAATACTACTCCAGTATTTTCAACACTTGACAGGTTTCTTTTGAAGTCCTTACCAAATCTTCGTTACAGATTTCTCCGATGGGTGAAATATAACCCGCGCCTCGTAAATTGTAAGAAATCAAAAGGATCAAGAAACTAATAAGAAGTATTTAACTGTATCACATTTTTATTTCAGTTACTATACGAAATCTCCTTGAAAATGGCTATTACAGAATACACTTTTATTTTTATTTGGCCCTGCCCGTTAGGTCGTTCTGTACATTTGAGGGTCACTTGCACAAAGGTTCTAATAAAAATCAAATTGCAATATTGTAATACAATCATTTCGTTCTATGTTGTATTTTCAAACTGTTTTAAGTTAAAAAAAAACACACGCACTTGGGCTGTGAATGAAAACAAAGAAATCAAATTACGCGAAACGATTCTATACGTAAATATAGTCGGTGTATTGGAAGGCTTCATTGATCATTATCATATCATCTTTCAAATTCAGAATTGTAGTTTATTTGATTGAATTATTATGTTCTGCTGACTGCTACACTTTGCATAGCGTGTTAGCTGTAGGGCCAAAGAATTAAGCTTGTTGGGTTGTCTGTCTGCTTAAGGCAAACGTCTGCTCTAAGGATGAGTGCATCGCTTGTGAAATGGACGATGCAATACCTCGAATGTTTAAAATACTGTTGTTAATGAATGTTAGTATAATACTTTATAATTGAACTAGAAGTAATCATGTATTACTTAATTGTATTATTAAAAATTAATAAGTTATTCTCAAAATGCATTTTAATTATATTATTTAAAACACATACTGATGTCATTAAGATCTTTTTATGGTTTTTTCATTATTATTTTCGTACAAAGTTGTACAGTCTCTCTTTAAATCAAACTGTTGCTGTATTTCTACATGCACAGACATGCAGTGTGTCATTTTGATTCCATGTCCGAATTATAAACGACTGCTCATTATGTCTCCGTATTGTTTGCTCTTCGAATGTCCCGCCTTTAAAAAGGGCATCCTTTCTTCATATGCAATGTGTGCACTGCGTTCAGTTCCGCCGTTGTTAATTTTTAACACCTCCAAATATGGAAGAAAACTTAGGATGTCTAATTACGAGAGGCAACGATATTTACCGACCGCTTCCGAGATGGAACATAAAGTATCATGTATGCCTTTGCATGGTTTTCTGAACATCATAAATAACAAATATTTCGCATTTAACAATTACCCATTCAAGACACATCTGATATTCTTACCCTTGGCTCTTCTAGTCGGCATTGTCTCGTGACTTCTTTGTTTTACCAATTCAAAAGATGATACGGTTTTATCAAAATATCAACTCATTGCTGCCATTGTTAATTAGCGAAACAACGTGTAACAATAAAGTTTAAAACAAAGCATCATCGTTAGATTTTCGTCATTTAGAATTGTGAACGCGTGTGTGACTTGTGAGTCCCATCACCAGAAGTCATGGCGGATCTTGATATGGTTAACCGAGACCCAAACAACATCAACAGCCATCTGAAGGTATGTTGGAAGTGTTCCTTAAATCCAATAATTGAATACATTATATGCAATATGTTATTAATTTTGGTGGCATTATTTTGCGATTTTCTAAGATCACTTTTCTGAATATAAAGAAATCAAAATAATACATTTCAATCTATATACACAAATGCATTCTGAATATAAATGATAAATATTAATATTAATTATTGATAACTTCTGTCTTTGTTACCTTTGAACTATAGTGCTACGTTAGGTGCATAGAAACCACGTGTCAGTTAAAAGAATGTGTCGTATAATGATGTTTGTACGTAAGCAAATTATGTAAATCGTGAATCATTTCTTTCGTTCCACGCAGTCCTCTTTCGAGGACATCTTCGCTGAGCCCGATGGCACCCACTCCATCGACTGCGTCTGGCAACTCGCCTTCACCTGCTTCACTGCCTGCAAAGGCTTCTGGTACAAGCTAATCACCCTCTTCTGTGGCTGCTTTATCGCCTGCGAGTGGGGCATCGTTTTCGCCTTCGAGGTATTCAGACAGGTCTGGTTTGAAACCCCTTCAATTCGCCTGCTCTCCATCCGATGCTCGCCTACCCAAAAATGCTGGACCATCTACCTGCAGTGCTTCCTTGCGCCGCTCTGTGATGCGTGCGGAATGTACTGGAACAACATTAAGATCAATCACATCAAGTAACCGTGGGCACTTGGAATTGAGGATCCAGTGTACAATATGTGTATTGCTTCGTTTCTTGTAACAGTTTCATGCAATTTCCTGTGACTGCCATTGTTCCAGAATTTTGTGCCAATCTGACAAATTTGACATTTATGAAACGCCATCCATCTGTAAAAGTGTTTCCAAAACAACAGGCAACGTAATAAATATTGGAATTATTGTTGAAGGAGAAATTGTTTATTGTTATTTATACAGAGAACATAAACCCCTGAAAATAATATCATGCCTTTGTCTGTGATAAAATGCTTGTGTTATATAAAATAAAATTAAAAGAAAAGAGTTTATATGTTTATTATTATTTTGTACATTGTTATGTCATATTTTATCAACTATCAAATTTAAGTAAATGATCCCATAAGAATATTTATGAAAATAGTTTGTACGGTTTTCAGGGTTCTTACTTCAACCGATGTAGCTATAAAACGATAACAACATACCATGTAGCTTTTACAAACAACTATTGAATTTGCAAAAATAAAATCAGGCCTGATTGGCAATTAAGTCACTCAATTTTTAACAGACATACATGTAGATCTAGTTCCAGATCACTCTACACATATATTCATTATTCTTCCATAACATAAAAGACGTTACCAACACGACAAGTACAATGGCTTGGCTAGTGGAAATGACTTTGTCTAACCATGAAAACAAATTATTTCCACCCTAGTGTGCTTTAAAACATAGAATATCATATCTATACATTGGTGACATTCGTTAATGTGTATATACTATCCATGTGCATATCGCAAAGATCAATGTAAATGTTAAAGTCAATTAAAAGTGGACAAAACTTTCGTTTTGTTGTTACAAAAGACAACTTTCTCAATCTATAAATACAGTTAATATTTTTGATTTTTTAATGCTATGTTACACGAACTTTTGGCAGCTAACAGATCAGTGAAATCAACTTGCTCGTTCCGAATTAAAATCTCCTATAACGTTGTTTTGTGTTCAAATACCGATGTCGGCTCTTAAAATATATGTTTAGACGTTTGTATAAAGAAATATAAAAGAAAACGATTTCTAAAATAAGTTATATTATGCACTCAAACGGAACAACCCTTCACACATAATGAATTGCACCATTTCCACATAACATTCTCAGATGTTTCTCTTTTTAAACAAGGAGTTCACTAATTGTAGGCTGAATACGAGGATATTCTGGGAGAACCGGAAGGCGTTCGCTCCATCGGTTGCGTCTGGAGTCTCTCCTACAAGTGCTTCAACCTCTGCCGCGACCTCTGCTACAAGTTGGTCACTCTTTTCACCGGCATCTGTATCGCCATTTGCCTCGGGTGCGAGATGGCAGAAGTCGCCTACACCCACGTGTGGTTTATCACGCCAACCATGAAGATCTGCGAGATTGAATGCGTTCCCCTTAGGAAGTGCTGGTTCATCTGCGTCGACTGCTGCGTCGGACCGTGCTGTGAAGCGTGTGGCCTGCTTCTCAGCAAGATTAAGATTACAAAGAACTAACAGTGTTGCTAAAATGGGAATTAGATAAGACTTCAAAGTACACGAGACATTAAACTCGTTTGTGTTTTAGCAGAATGGGCTGTTCTAAATATGTATTGCTACGACTAATGTATCCTTGTGTTACTCTTTGTTTCGAAGTTCATGTCACGGAAAGTTAAAACATATATGTATCTATATTTTCTACACCAATAACAATATGTACTAGTATACATTCACATAAAAAAACACACTAAAATGCCGTGTTACAAATAAAATAAAATGCAGTGTTAAAATAATACGTTTTGTGTTTCTTGAAAATTATTTATTTTCCATCTGAAACATTCCCACTCAGATTCTTTGACATTCGACCTTATAGCGCTAGCAGCCTCTAGACATTTTATATACGAAAATAGTACATGCATAATGTAACATAATTCCACAATATAATCGTTTACGTGCTAATAATACGTTCAGACTGCGTAAAACAGTTGTTTTTTTTAATGAGCGCCTTTGCTTTGCTGATAAGCAATCCATGTCCAAGTACAATACTAAGTGTGAACAAAACGTGTTGTTCAGACCCGGGCCCTGTCTTATCAAAGATCTTACGACTAGTTTAAGTTACGACTGAATTTTGTAGTTTAAAAAAAAGAAGACATTTATGATCAGTACTTTCCTGAAATAAAGGACATGTGAAAGATACCAAGGAAATGAATAGACTGACTGAAATACAGTAATCATAGATGTTGATGCATAGCATTTATGCTTCTTCGAAAATAGTATCGTAATGTTAATATGCCCTAAGATGTTTAATAAGACAGGTCCCGGGGTCGTATTCCAGAAACATATTATGTAATATTTCACCCTGAACCTTAAATTCGTCATTTTATTAAGCTTTTTTTTATTTTGTGTGCACTGTTCAGTATGCTTAGTATTTACTGTAGTATTAAAGTCAGCTATAGTACTAACAAGTGTTTGTTTTACAGTCAGGGATTTATATATTTATTGGTAGCTTTAAACGAATATCATTTTTAAATTTTTAAATTAAGTGATAATATGCTAAGATAAACTTCAGATGTTTCTGGAATATGACCACATGGATATAAGTACTGTAAAGACGTTTACGGGAGTTTTTTTAATCTTAAAACCAGAAATGAGAATTTAAGCCTTGAAAATAGACACAGTGTAGAAACCTAGCAATATCAAACAATGTTATTACAATGTTGTTTCATGCACTGATTTTGTATGTGTCGTTCTACTGATGTATCCTCAGCTATGAATGCATTAGGCTACGACATAGAAACAAGAGTATTTAGTATTTCAATAGATAGAAACTCTAAATGGCGTTTCAGTCTTAATTTTCTATATTTTTGATCAGCAACAGATTGGAGACCGAACTTAGAAGTTTCTTCAAAATGGAATGTGTTCCACAAACACAATTTAGGAGTTTTTGTTACCTCTGCTGCGGCAGTAGATAATCTTATATCAATCAACTCTTGGTCAATTGTAATGTGGCCAAACTAGATATATTTGTTTTTAATATGTACCCTTTTGCTTGTTGTTTCATTGATAACTGCTTTAATTAATATTGCATAACATAAACTGTAAACAAATATGCCGTGTTTTGAAAAGGGTACACTTATTTTCTAATCAATGCCGATGCCTCACAATACGTCCATGCTGTTAAAGAGAAGCATTGAAACAACAGACGCCCATAACTATTGTCCTATTGTTCCCTGCTGAATACGAGGACATTCTGGGAGAACCGGAAGGCGTTCGCTCCATCGGTTGCGTCTGGAGTCTCTCCTACAAGTGCTGCAACCTTTGCCGCGACATCTGCTACAAGCTGGTCACTCTTTTCACCGGCCGTCCAGTCAAGGAATAGGGGCACGATGGGGGTGAACTCTCGATCTTATCGTGAAACGTGAACGGACTTACTAAATGTAAGAATGATGACCCGTTATTTGTAAATATTTTGTCAAAATATATTCGCTTTTTATTTGAATCCTGGACAAATTCTTCAAGTAACATTTCTTTAAATGGATATATTTCTCATAATTTTTATAGGAAATTTCAGAACAGAAATGAGCGTAGATGTAGCGGTGGCGTAGTTTTGTATTACAAAGAACATTTAAAAGATGGAATTGAAAGTATAAAAAATCACCATGATTCAATTATTTGGTTGAAACTAGATCGAATTTTTTTGGTGTAAATGAAGATATTTATCTTTGTGGTTGTTATGTTTGATGCGAAGATTCACCTGCATACAATATTATTAGTGTTGATTTTTTGAGTCGCTTGAAAATGACATTTCCATTTATCAAGGTCAGGTCTTACTCTGTGGTGATTTTAATAGTAGAATTGGCAGTAAATCTGATTTTGTAATTCATGACATTGTAAATAGATTTACCGATGATATTGACTATGACCCAGATATATACTTTGTTAGGGCCTCAGTTGATAGATCTCACAATAACCACGGAATCAAAGTGCTTGATCTGTGTAAATCCTCAAATTATCGTGTTGTGAATGGTAGAGTAGGTGATATGAGTCAATTTACATACTTTTCTCATAACTGTTTATCAGCAATCGATTATTTGCTTTGTCACGAACGAAATTTCACACTTATTTAAGATTTTATTATACATGATTTTAACGAGTTCAGTGACCACGCACCTTAATCATTTTCTGTATTTTGTAACAATAAAATTGTTGATACTTTGTCGTTTACAGAGACTAAGTTTAAATGGGACGAATCGTTCCGTAACCAGTTTAGATCAGGCATTATTTGTAGCCTACCTTTATTTAACAGAATTATTGATGATATTGATTGTACAAGCAGTGATTCTCTGAATATTGCATTAAATAAATTCACTGATGTTATTCGCAATGTTGCTGATCCTTTATTTTCAAAGGAACACTTTATTTCTAACAAACCGAAATTTGAAGAATGTAGCGCTGTTAAGCATGCAGATTGGTTTGACGTTGAATGTAAAATGGCACATGCTCATTATGGATCTTTGTTGAATATTTTTAATTGTGATAAGTCGGACAATAATAGAATTCAATTGCTGCATTATAAAAGAGAGTATAAAAAATTAATAAATACGACGAAAAAGACATATGTGAGAATTGAGGTTAATGAAATCGAAGGATTAAAAAATCATAGACCCAAAGATTTTGGAAATATTTTAAATCAAATACTAAAACGAAAATTGATACTATTTCATTAAAAGACTTTAGCAATTTTTTCTCTAATATAAGTAGTGGTTTGTTTGATTGTGTAAACGATGAGACTGAAACTTTTTGTTCAACACATAATTTTAATTAGCAAGATAGTTTTTTTTATTGCAACTGTATAGGTGCATTGATAAGTTAAATTGACTAGATATATTTTCAGCTACTTGATCGGTTTGATCTGTCAGAAACTATTAACATTTTCACAACACTGCTCAAAAATATATTTTGATATTATACACTTTGAACAGTCCCCGCCAGTAAAAGTTACAAAATAAATCGAATAGCAAGGTTAACTTCAAACTGTGCCTCTGCTTATATGTCATGAATGCTTAATTCTAAACGCAACTTTAATATTTCAGACTTTGGCCTTTCGGCGTAGTTGAAACTATTTCATCCATCTAGCTGTAGTTTCGTATTGGGCAGTCCTTGCATGGGGCTGGTGTGCGTATAGCTATTTCATCCATCTAGCTGTAGTTTCGTATTGGGCAGTCCTTGCACGTGACTGGTGTGCATATAGCTATTTCATCCATCTAGCTGTAGTTTCGTATTGGACAGTCCTTGCACGTGACTGGTGTGCATATAGCTATTTCATCCATCTAGCTGTAGTTTCGTATTGGGCAGTCCTTGCACGGGGCTGGTGTGCATATAGCTATTTCATCCATCTAGCTGTAGTTTCGTATTGGGCAGTCCTTGCACGGGGCTGGTGTGCATAAAGCTATTTCATCCATCTAGCTGTAGTTTCGTATTGGGCAGTCCTTGCACGGGGCTGGTGTGCATATAGCTATTTCATCCATCTAGCTGTAGTTTCGTATTGGACAGTCCTTGCACGGGGCTGGTGTGCATATAGCTATTTCATCCATCTAGCTGTAGTTTCGTATTGGGCAGTCCTTGCACGGGGCTGGTGTGCATACAGCTCCTCGGGGCATCTTCACATCAGTTACGCTTTTCTTTGCAAGACAAAAACATTTTAATGAAGAAATCGTTTTCGATTTAGAGTTGTTTATCGGCTAATAAACAACGATTTGGAGTTGTGATGCGAATGAGACCACGCGGACGTTATCGGCCTCAGAACGACAAATCGGTGTTTAATAGCTGACAAACATTAATAATGCGAAAATTATTTGGATTCTAACATGACCTGACAAAATTTTCTGCAATTACATTTCCTTTTTTTTTTCTTTTATCGGTTTGTTTATTGGTAGTTAAACAACGGTGAATTTTGTTCTTTGTCTATAGCAAACTCTGCGCATGTCACGTTAGAATGCAAAATTAACCATGACAAAGACTTAAGGAATTTTACGATTTTAAGAAATTACTAACGTTTTCCTTATAGCTGCATGAAAACAGTCATCTAGTTCTCATACATACATACACATCCCACCGTATCTAGTTCACATACATACATACACATCCCACGGTATCTAGTTCTCATACATACATGCACATCCCACCGTATCTAGTTCTCATACATACATACACATCCCACCGTATCTAGTTCTCATACATACATACACATCCCACGGTATCTAGTTCTCATACATACATGCACATCCCACCGTATCTAGTTCTCATACATACATACACATCCCACCGTATCTAGTTCTCATACATACATACACATCCCACCGTATCTAGTTCTCATACATACATACACATCCCACGGTATCTAGTTCTCATACATACAAACGCATCCCACCGTATCTAGTTCTCATACATACATACGCATCCAACCGTATCTAGTTCTCATACATACATACACATCCCACGGTATCTAGCTCTCATACATACATACACATCCCATCGTATCTAGTTCTCATACATACATGCACATCCCACCGTATCTAGTTCTCATACATACATGCACATCCCACCGTATCTAGTTCTCATACATACATGCACATCCCACCGTATCTAGTTCTCATACATACACGCACATCCCACCGTATCTAGTTCTCATACATACATGCACATCCCACCGTATCTAGTTCTCATACATACATACACATCCCACCGTATCTAGTTCACATACATACATGCACATCCCACCGTATCTAGTTCTCATACATACATGCACATCCCACCGTATCTAGTTCTCATACATACATACACATCCCACGGTATCTAGTTCTCATACATACACACACATCCCACCGTATCTAGTTCTCATACATACACACACATCCCAACGTATCTAGTTCTCATACATACACACACATCCCACCGTATCTAGTTCTCATACATACACACACATCCCACCGTATCTAGTTCTCATACATACATGCACATCCCACCGTATCTAGTTCTCATACATACATGCACATCCCACCGTATCTAGTTCTCATACATACATGCACATCCCACCGTATCTAGTTCTCATACATACATGCACATCCCACCGTATCTAGTTCTCATACATACATGCACATCCCACCGTATCTAGTTCTCATACATACATGCACATCCCACCGTATCTAGTTCTCATACATACATGCACATCCCACCGTATCTAGTTCTCATACATACATCCACATCCCACCGTATCTAGTTCTCATACATACACACACATCCCACCGTATCTAGTTCTCATACATACATACACATCTCACCGTATCTAGTTCTCATACATACATACACATCCCACCGTATCTAGTTCTCATACATACATACACATCCCACGGTATCTAGTTCTCATACATACACACACATCCCACCGTATCTAGTTCTCATACATACACACACATCCCACCGTATCTAGTTCTCATGCATACATACACATCCCACCGTATCTAGTTCTCATACATACATGCACATCCCACCGTATCTAGTTCTCATACATACATACACATCCCACCGTATCTAGTTCTCATACATACATACACATCCCACCGTATCTTGTTCTCATACATACATACACATCCCACCGTATCTAGTTCTCATACATACACACACATCCCAACGTATCTTGTTCTCATGCATACATACACATCCCACGGTATCTAGTTCTCATGCATACATACACATCCCACCGTATCTAGTTCTCATGCATACATACACATCCCACGGGATCTAGTTCTCATACATTCATACACATCCCACCGTATCTAGTTCTCATACATACATACACATCCCACGGTATCTAGTTCTCATGCATACATACACATCCCACCGTATCTAGTTCTCATACATACATACACATCCCACCGTATCTAGTTCTCATACATACATGCACATCCCACCGTATCTAGTTCTCATACATACACACACATCCCACCGTATCTAGTTCTCATACATACATGCACATCCCACCGTATCTAGTTCTCATGCATACATACACATCCCACCGTATCTAGTTCTCATACATACACACACATCCCACCGTATCTAGTTCTCATACATACACACACATCCCACCGTATCTAGTTCTCATACATACATACACATCCCACCGTATCTAGTTCTCATGCATACATACACATCCCACGGTATCTAGTTCTCATACATACACACACATCCCACCGTATCTAGTTCTCATACATACACACACATCCCACCGTATTTAGTTCTCATACATACATACACATCCCACCGTATCTAGTTCTCATACATATATACACATCCCACCGTATCTAGTTCTCATGCATACATACACATCCCACAGTATCTAGTTCTCATACATACACACACATCCCACCGTATCTAGTTCTCATACATACACACACATCCCACCGTATCTAGTTCTCATTCATACATACACATCCCACCGTATCTAGTTCTCATACATACACACACATCCCACCGTATCTAGTTCTCATGCATACACACACATCCCACCGTATCTAGTTCTCATACATACACACACATCCCACCGTATCTAGTTCTCATACATACATACACATCCCACGGTATCTAGTTCTCATACATACATACACATCCCACGGTATCTAGTTCTCATACATACATACACATCCCACCGTATCTAGTTCTCATACATACATACACATCCCACCGTTAATTCTGCGTTAAATACATGAAGTACAAACATAAGGTACATTTAAATTGGCGGTGGTTGTATAGCTCCTAATATTCCAGACTTCTGTTGTCCCGCTAAAATTACGCAAAACAATATTACCGGTATGTTATTATATTACGCCATTCGATTGTCGTGTAGCATAAGAAACGGAGTTGCAATATGTGCTATATGGTGATAACATTACCTGGTAAAAATTGGTCCCTAGACGTTGTCCGTTAATATGTCATATCTTGTATGTAGTGCAAGATTGTCACGTTTAAATGTTAGGCGACACTCAGCCATAGTAACATGTAAATATTTAATGAAGAAAAGCATTTTACTCAACTGGACAACATGGTGTTCCACAACTCAGTTGCATAAATGCATAAAAGGTAAACCTGAGGCGTGTCGTGGAAAACCCGGCCTTAATGCATGTGCGTAAAGTGTCGTTCCGGATTAGCTTGTGCAGTCCACACAGGCTAATCCAGGACGACACTTTCCACTTTTATGGTACTTTCTGTTTGAAGGAAGCCTCTTCTAAACATAAATCCACTGTATGCGGAAAGTGCCGTCCTGGATTAAACTGTGGACTTTTTGCACATGCATCATCAGTAAGCCCGGGTTTCCCACGATACGCCTCAACCTTTATTATGATATATTTAATTCTGCACTAGCTGAAAGACTCTATGTTTTTTTCGCGATTTGAGAGTTAAAAGATGGATTTAAAGTTTAAAAAAATAATTGAACTCGCGACAAACACAATGTTAGGCACGTCTTGGCGTAAATTGGCGCGAATGGAGTGTGATGATACATCTTTGAATAGGTTACCGACAAAATAAAATAGTATACACAAATCTTAGAACATGCATTTCATCATCGGTTTAAAGGTCATCACACGAAGCAAGGGAACAGTTCTGCTATTTACCTTACTCTTCTGTCATAAATATTTGTAGACATATGTGCAAGTAAAAGAGGAAATAGAAAACATTTAGGAAAATACAATAATTTATTTAGATCTGGTTGTTAATATCACATTATGCTCGTACGCGTGCAAACGGTGTTACAACAGTATAACAATACAAACTGAAAAGCGGGTTAAGTGACATTTAATTTCGAATTCATCTAGAAGAAATACAGAAACGTTTACCATGAAATATGCTACACAGATAAGGATTTATTCCATATCCTGTCTGAAATTATTTTTGTTGAATACAGATGGTACTTTAAAGTATCTTTTAGACACGCGCTATTATAAGAAAACGAACAGACAATACAGAATATCACAGTTTAAAGTGGAGAGATTGTTTGTAAAATATTCCAATAGAAATATTTCTCTCGGTGGTTTAGTGTCCGTACTCTGGTTAACCGGTCTTGACTCTACCGATGCACTTGCCCATGAGGCTGCACATGGGCTCGCAGCAGCAATTGATGCAGACGGCGTAGAACTTCTGGCACATGCCGCACTCGATGCTGCACCATCGGAGACAAGGGGTGTAGGTCCAGATGTGGAGAAAGCTGATAGAAGCGAACCGCATACCCCACTCGCAGGCGATGCAGCATCCGCAGAACAGGGTCATCAACTTGTAGCACAGTCCCTTCATGCATTCAAATACTGTGTATGCGCATGTCCAGACGCAGGCGATGGAGCGAACACCCTCGGGTTCACCGAAGACATCTTCGAATGCAACCTGTACAAGATGTTCGGGATTTTAATATGTAAGTATTTTACAATGCAAATGTGTCTTCTTCTTTATCTAAACACATGTTTCTGACGCAAATAACTAAAAAATATGGAAAAGGACAGTGCATTCATAAAAAAGATCAGTTTGTTTAAATGTTAATGAGAATACATTGTATTCACAATAATTGTGCTTACTCAATCTACTGGCGAATAATTCTTTCTTAACCTACGCTTTTGCTAAAAAACACACTAAAATAAAAATAAAACTTATTACGGCAATATTATTCACCTAATGATGATAAAACTATTAAAAGCTGGCGACAACTCACCTGAAGATGCTGATTGATTCCATTTGGATCTCTGTTTAATAAATCAAGTGAACCTGCACCAGTGGCCATGATGTCGGTGTAACGGTTGGAAGTTTCAACCTTTCGGGAGCAAATTCAAAACTGAAATGAATCTTCGCAAACCCGAACTTTTATTTTAACCATTTCAGATTGCTAAGTAATTTAAATACTTTGATTTCAATGCGTAATGAGGTAAAATTGTTACCAATTTCAAACGTCTATTCAGGTTCATCAGATAAGTTCATTAATTACACGAAAGGCAACGATCTCAGGGTCGGCGAGAAATTAGAGCCCAAACCTGCCCGTATTTGGGGGATGATTCTACATTTTATGGTTTCTGAAATGTCTCTTTTTGATATTTGCATTTGTTAGTACAATCTTTTATTTATGTTCTGACGAATTTTAAACGCGAAATCTATTAATTCGTTGCTTTGTTCTTGCTCGTGCTCACTGTGCTCGGGATGCACGGTGTCCCGATTGTGTGGCAAATATATAACTAACTTGAGATCTAAACTCTCACCCATAGATGGGCCTCCTGATAACTGTCAAAATGAAACATTTAAATTGGAAGCTAAAGAAAGAACACATAATGGAGAACACAAGTCGTCATATTTTTATTTTGACTGTCGGCAACGAAACATAAATATGTCCATATGTTTTCATAACTATGGAATTTAAGTCGGACAAACGCAACCCAAATGATTTGAATAACCATATCAAGGTAGTTTGTAATATATAATTTATTTACATGTGAATGGAATCTAGTGTAACAATATGTAATGATTTATTAATGCTGTCTTATGTTATTCATTAATTATCGAATTGTTTAACGACAATGTCTTATGATATTTAGCATGTCGTATGTAGATTTTTCCAGTTGTTTATAAAAAATCTACAGTAAAGATTCAATAAAGAAACTGAAACAAATAAATAAAAATAAAAATGAAAAAATGTATTTTTTTCAGTTGTGATTGCATAACCGTTGCGAGTGTATAATACAAAGTTGCAATTCAAATTTACCGGTACTTATTTTTATATCTAGTGTACATTTTTATGTTCGTTAAAGATCTTCTACGGAGTCTATTGTGTTCTAGGTTCAATTTGAAGACGTATTTGGCGAACCGGATGGCATCCACTCCGCATCATGTATTTGGGACATAACGGCAACGTGGTACACGTGCATCCTCTCTTTATGTTACAACATTTGGACGTTCATGTTCGCCTGGTATATTGCCCTGGGATGGGGCTATGAGCTCGCCTTCATAGCCTTCCGACACGTGTGGTGTTCAACCCCCGTGCTAAGGTGCTTCAGTATCGAGTGCGGCAATTGCCAGAGGTGTTGCTCTATCTGTGTCGCTTGCTTTGCGGAACCGTTTGTAGACCTGGTTGGAGACTGTCTCGGGCGAATTAAAACAGGCTAATTTGAAATGCAGAAATGTGTCGGTACGTTTTGTATTTTAAACATATGAATATTGCTTCAGACGCCGCTTATAAAGGTATGGTGTACTTAAACATCTCCATGCCAGGTATTACTTTGAAATGTTTACACTGAACCAAAGTCTTAAGTATTTGTTTTTCAAATGAGTTTTATTTTTTTTCGTCATTTTTTTTTTCAAATGAATGCATTTTTTTTGCCTCTTTATCTTTCTTTTAAACTTCATTATTGATAATGTACTCATAAATACGTCTAAGTATTTTTATTCATGGTGTCGCGGGCTCGATTCTCATTATATTTTGTCTCATATTGTTTTCACATAATTATTACTTCAAGTTTGGTGTCAACTGTTATGATTGTGTATGTTTCTCATTATTATTATTGAACATTTTACTACATTAATGCATTTAAATTATTTATTACCTATGTTCATTGTTTATAAAGCATATTTGATAATAAAAAGCAATTACGTATCCTAGTCTTTCATGCTTCTGTGTTTATACTTTTATTCTACACGGAAACCGTGAAAGCCTCGTAATTGAAATGTTGAAAGAGATATTGTTAACAGTTTTGTTTACAATCCTGTGTCTAAATGCTTAAATAATATACTCTCGTTGAACACTCGCCTGATGTTATCTCAATCAGAGCACGCGAAGTGGTAGACGATTATATCTATTTCACGCCCAAACACTTCAACGGTTCGATGCCCGTTTAAACCCGTTTTTGTGGCTATAATTAGTATATCCATTTTGCGTTAAATTTGTTATCAGAAAGGCATATGCTATGAAAGCGACCTAGTGCCACAGTATTTTTGTATTCAAGTATCTCATAATGAGAAGAGATAGAAAGTCCTAATTAATAGATACTTAGACCTAATTAGGAGATACTAACTCCTTTTAGGACAAAGTATCTCCTAATTAGGACTTAGTATCTCCTAATTAGGACATACTATCTTGTAATTAGGAGATACGATCTTTTAATTAGGACTTAGTATCTCCTAATTATGACTTAGTATCTCCTAATGAGGACACAGTATCTTCTAATTAGGACTTAGTATCTTGTAATTAGGAGATACTATCTCCTAATTAGGACTTAATATCTCCTAATTAGGACTTAGTATCTCATGATTGGGACTTAGTATCTCCTAATTAGGACATAGTATCTCCTAATTAGGACTTATTATCTCCTTAATAGGAGATAGGACATAGTATCTCCTAATTAGGAATACACAAATAATATAGACCTTGGCACTAGGACGCTTCCAGAATATGCAGCTAGAGTTTTAAACCAGTAAGCAAGTGAACGCGAAATTAAGACTAAAATATACTGCATTAGTGAAATGGCCGGTGTGTTGGTACTAGAGTCTTGTGCTACGTAAATTGACATTTACTGCATATACTCGGCCGACTGCGAAAAATGATGAACATAATTTTGCAGACGATACAGTGGTGTGCTTTGCATTTATATTGTAACCCAAAGGTTAAGCAACTTGCACATGCTTTTCCGCATCTTTTTACAAATATATGTTTTGTAAGAGGATGGGGAGCCTAAACAATACAATTAATCAAAATAAAAAAAATCTGATTAGTCGGTTACATTAAGTGCATAGCGCCTCTTAGTTGTTCCTGTATGTCAAACCACACTAGAATGGCATCCTTTTCTGGTGGTTATTGAATCAGAGTCGCAGATTTATAACAATGTATAGAATAGCAACTTTCAGTACAATATAACATCCCTGTAATATGATGAACGTAGCAAATTTATTGCAAGGTATAGGATGGCAACTTTTATTACAGTGTAACATCCGTGTAATGTATTGAACGTGTAATATTTTCTTCACCTTGAATGGACACTTGTTATTGCAATTGAGAATATATTTAACTTGGCAAAATGATTTGTAGTTGTACTTTAAAAAATAATAACGTGTTTCGAAAAGGATATTGCTATATAAAGTGGCGCATGGAACGATCGTTTTATTTATTGTTTTACTGCTAGATATATCAAATTCACAGATACGTGAATATGTTGATAATATCACACTTTTATCACAAGCTTTATCTTAATCCGGCTAGCTCAGTTGGTAGAGCGCTGGACTGTCAAACCAGGGATCCTGAGTTCGAACCCCAGCCCGGCCACATAACTTGTGTGGGGATTGGTCATGAAAGTATTTCTACGGCCATTTTCTCCCTACCTCTGATTCAAGTAGTACAGTTGTCAGTTACTGGCATATGTGCACTTGTTCTGGTAAACCGCTTAGATCGGCTAAGCGTGCCCAGGCAAAGTGTGAGTAGGTTAACTGACCGCCGTGATATGACGGTAATACTTTTAAAAACTGCGAAAAATCCAAACAAACAAACAAACTAAACAATAATCTTAATCCCTATACATTCCTATGGGATGCCAAACAGTATAAAATAAGATACAAATATAATACATACATATGTTAAACGATATAATATTTAAATATTAATTGCATAGTATGTCTTTAGAGATGCTATATACGAAGAAATGTAAAGTCAAGAAATCCAACATTGTTGCTAGTTAAAATTACTTAATAAGACGGCAGCATAATACATACTAGTTGTGTACAAAGTAGCATCATACAATATAAAATCATATCTTATTCAAAAGATGAAACTTCATTCGTTCGTGTATCTGGTTACGTGAACTTGGTAACCGGTTAGGGGCTCATATAAAAACTCAGATTTCGTTCTGAGAGTCCATTTCCATATGGCTTTGCTACATTGCTACACTATCTGCATTTGAATAGCGGGTACCCCTGAGCGTTGAGTACATGCACTTAAAAGCATCTCATTCGAAGTATATATTCGGCTTGACTGTATTTAATTATTATGTGCATAAATTAACTTGTATCCTTGTGTTCATTACCCAGCTATATAATTCAAATATATTGAATTAACTATTCAAGCGTCTCACGTAGTTTACCTGCCATAGCCGCTACATATCGTGCGATACCATCGTATTTACCAAAACAAACTATACGAGAAATGTGTTTTTGGTGTTGGATATATCATCACCAAAAAGATGTTCAGCGTCATTAGCAACAGCAACATATTTAAGAGGTGGCCACCTCTGAAATCTACTCATTTTTAGTACTCATCGAGTCCGTGGAACATCATCTGCCTCCATCATGGCGAACCAGCTTGATTTGGCTAACAGAGACCCTAATGAGATTAACGGCCACATTAAGGTAAATAATTACATTTATTCTGTATACGTGTGTTTTATGGACTTTTATTAACAACGGCGATATCTGTCATAAATAAAATTCCGTGTTTCGCGTCAAGATGTGATATAGATATAGAGTTTAATGTCCGCTTTTTTTCTTTTCGTTTAGGTCGCTTTTGAAGATGTGCTGGCCGAACCCGACGGAATTCACTCTATTGATTGTGTCTGGAAATGTGCCTTTACATGTTTCGAGTGCAGCAAGGGCCTCTGCTACAAGATTTTGACACTCCTCTGCGGTATCTGCATCGCGCTCGCCTGGGGCTGCAACTTTGCCACGGTCGCCTTTGACCATGTCTGGTGCTGGACCCCTTGCATTAGGGATTTCTCTATCTGTGTGGGCTGCTGGCAGAAGGTGTACGGAACCCTGGTCATGTGCTGCTGTGGTCCTGTGTGCGAGGCTTGTGGCATGATCTTCAGCAAGATAAAGATCCAGAAGTCTTAAGGGGATCATCTACGTTGGACACATGTTGATTTTCGACGTGATTCTTCTTAGTTTGCCATAAACCGTAAACTTCCTTGTGAAAATGCGTCTTTTACAAATAATGAACAATATTAAACATAGTGTGCTTCTTTTTAAGGAATATATAACTTTACCAGTATGACTCATAATATAAGGTGACAGATTAACTATCAAAATCTCAAGTGTCTGATCTACCGGTACACAGGTTTAGCATCAATCTGGTTATATTACCGTGAATACATTTTTATTGTTATTTTAATTAAATAGAATCTTCAAGGACGATGATGGAATAGTATATACTGGTTTTATTTGTCATTTTAACGAAAAACAAAAGTTGCCTCTGTACCTCAGTAGCGTGTACTTTGTTCAAATAAAACTGAAAATATTTAAAACCGTGTTTTGGTGTTTTAATTTAGATGGTTTATAATTGATTTATGCCAGTTTACTCACAGTTGGATAGCGGTATAGCGCTCAATAAACTTCATTATTTAGCAAAATGCTTTTTTATTAAATGGGTTTTATCTTTTATAATACCCTTTTCAATTGCCAAAATGTATTCAGGCGATGAATGGTCCATTCTGTACGTTAATTTGATGTTCCTACAAACGGATCTATTGATGTCTGACTCGTCAAAAGAAGAATACGAAATTATGAATACAATATAAAATCATATCTTATTCAAAAGATGAAACTTCATTCGTTCGTGTATTTGGTTACGTGAACTTGGTAACCGGTTAGGGGCTCGTATAAAAACTCAGATTTCGTTCTGAGAGTCCATTTCCTTGTGAGGCAGAGAGAGAGCTAAAGCATTACCATGGCCGATCAGGTGGATTTGACTGCAAGAGATCCTAATGATCTCAACAGCCACATAAAGGTAGTGTCAGATGTTTTGTCGTTATAATATTGTTACAATATTCATTATCAAAGTTAAGTTAAATAGATGTAATAAACGTGCTTTACCCTGATTTATTTTTTAATTTAAAATAATTGTATTTCTTATATTTTATCTTTAACTCATTACACGTTACCATCGAAAACTGTTAAATGTAACTTAAATAGCATTTTAAAATGTTCTTCACATATGTAAAGTTGTTCAACTATTATTTTTATATTATTTTTATAATATGTAATCTATTAAATTTCAAATAAATGCTCATTGACGCAACGAAATTACTCGGATCTTTTCTTACTTTCAAAGGTTCGTTTTGAAGACGTCCTCGGAGAGCCCGATGGCGCCCACTCAATCGACTGCGTCTGGAAACTTGCCTTTACATGCTTCGAGTGCGGCAAGGGCCTCTGTTACAAGCTCCTCACCCTCCTCTGTGGTATCTGCATCGCGCTCGCCTGGGGCTGCAATTTCGCCATGACCGCCTTTAACCACATCTGGTGTTACACACCGTGTATCAGAGACTTCTCTATCTGTATCGGCTGCTTCCAGAAGGTGTACGGCACCATCATCATGTGCTGCTGCGGACCGGTGTGCGAGGCCTGTGGTATGATGTTCAGCAGGATCAAAATACAGAAGGCATAAAAAGGTCATGGTTACCATCCACATTGCCTCGGTCAATCAGTGCCGTAACTCCTCTTGTTGAATTCGGGAAGTACAACGATTGTCCGATCGTTCGGGCAAAAGCTTATTTCAGATGTGATATGTTTCTTTGCAAATGAATGGATATTAAAGTTCAGTAAATACCTGCATGTGATATTCTTTATTAAACATTGTGATATATACTGTCTGGTTTCTTTAAATTACATGCAATTTATACTAGGATTTACCTTTCTTAAAAGTCAAATTTTATTTCAGTCGTCTTTTATATTTTAATTATATTACTATTATTAAAATACATAATCTCGTGTTTGTTTGTTATATATATGGACCGCGTCGTAAAAAAGGCCTTCATAACAACATTTCACAGTTTTGGTATTTCATCATTTTGAACATCACAGTATATTTAGAGAAGATTAATACAAAAATATTTCGATTAGGACAAGAAACGCCAAAGTAATGCGCGTTTTTGTGACGTCAAGTACCTACCATTGGTTATCTGACGTTAAGATCATTAGTGACACGTTCAGAAACAATTGCGCGCTAAAGTGCAAATCTGTTTTTTATAAGCTGAAAAAATATCAAATGTGTGTTTTATCATCTCGGCCATAATAATTGTTAGCAAAGTAGTTAAATCCATGCAATGTAGTTAAATCCATACGCAGTTTTAATATAAGACTATATTGTTGCCGAGCAACGATATTAAACGCCATGGTATAATGAAGGAAAAAATGTACAGCATAACTGCTATTAAAATGTTGTTGTTGTTTTGTTATACCAAATTAAGTTTAAACACCCTGCCTGTCGAATACTTTCAATAAAACATTGAAATCCGAATTAATATAAACAAAATATAACGGATCGGATTAATCGAAAAGGTTATACGCATTTCCGTGACATCAACTAATCATAAATGCAAACAGCTTTCTTCTGATACGGAGCGTTGTTGTGCGTTGAAAAATAATTGCGTGCTGTATAGTTTTGAAGCAGATAATTCAGATATTTATCTCCTCTGTAAGAACTGTCATCGAAGTTTTCTGTAGACCCGTTCTGCACGTTTAAAGATTAGGTTTTGTTGCCTAGCACCAATAGAGCGTAAACGTATGCGTAGCAGACCGGTCCACGTGTGGCATGTTGGCATAACACCAATTGCCGTGATGAAAACTATGTAAGTTAAGTCTAAAATTTTATAAAAAAGAAATGTATGGCTTATTTACAAGTATATATTATTACTTTACCGATATTTCTTTTTTATTGCGGAAATGCATATTTGAGTGGCACATGGGTGCACGAGTATTACCATCACAAGAAGTTGTATAATCTCTCATTTAAACTAAGTTATTAACGTAACCCAGGCCTTACTTAGTAAATACGTCTTGCAATTTACGTCATCATAAAAACAAGTCATTTTAACCCACAATAGTTTTTACCTTGGTTTAGGTTTAATTTGATAATGTTGCTTTGCAACCATAGAACTTCATGGTCACTGTTCAATATGGTTATAGCGAATGTCCAATGAAAAAATAGATATAAAACAACGCAATTAGCATCATCAAAAACTCATGGTATACAGTCGAAACGCGTTATCGTGGTATCGCGTTTTTTCGTAGTATCGCATCTTGAGGAAATTCGGGTAGTAAAGTAACATTTAGCGTTAATTTGTCGGATGTCGAGGCGATTACGTTAATGAATGCACTTAAACTAAATGCATTTGTCAATACATGTGTGTATGTATTCGCATTATGAAGCACAAAACAAAGTATATAATCCGCAAAAAAAATCACATTCGGAAAGACAAGGATGTTTTTCCATGGCGCGAAAAAAACAAACTGGCTTGGTGTCTGACTTTGCAGAGGTGTTAAATCTTCGACGAGAAGGTGTGAAAAGTCTGCGTGACATTCTAATTCGTAGTATCGTATAAATATTTCATTGCAAACGCTATAATGGGACCGAAGCATGTGTTCGTAGTAACGCATCTTTCGTTCAATCGCGATTTCGTAGTATCGCATCTTTTTGTAGTTAAATATATAAGGAAAACGGACGGGACTGGTTCGTCTTATTCGTAGTATCCCGTCATTTCGTAGTATCGCGATTCGCAGTATCGCGTGTCGACTGTATTTATTGTGTCACCATAAAACTGCATTGACATGATGAACGACATTTGAACGCTGGCAATCAAAACACTCAATCAGTACAGCTACACCTATTCAGCGTTTGGTCCAGGGTATATGTATTCCTGCTACGCAGGACGAACGTACGGACGGACAGATTTATGAAGATAGTCATGTCTGGTTTTGCTCAGGCCGACCGCGGGCACAATTTCCGGTCGAGTAGTATTTTTGAACCGGAACGTGGGGCCTTTCGAAATGCATACTGTCGAGTGCGCGGCGATCCGTGGGTACTTCAACGTTACCATTCCTGGCTCACCGGCGGAGAACTTTTCCTTCATGCCAAAAAACGTTATGTATGAAACAAGGGCTCATTCATTTGCAAAACTGAATGTTATGCATACTTGATTAAGATTGAAATATATACATTTCGTGCATGAAAATAAACATTTTCGTAGCTATTTTGCACTTGAAAATAGTGCAAAAACAAGAAGGAACCAAGCTGTAAATCTTGTATTAGAAAAAAAAAACAACAGCTTTGTGCACACGCATAAAGCAATTTATTACTCATAACATTTCCAGCGCTGTTGAAAATTCATTTAATTATGTGCGTCTTTTGTTTGATTTAGTCATCTTCGATGATAAAATGAGGCATTTGAATAATCAAACTGGATTGTCTTCTTCAATTTTAGTTATCATGAAACATATTCAATTAAACTTAACTTTTACAAATTTCATTGAACAAACACTGCGTTTCAATCGCTCTCGTTCCGTAAGTTGTATCAACTTTATATCGACGTCTCCTTTTGTGTAAAACAGCTATTAGCTTTTCATCCCCATTCAATTCTGGAAAACGGAAGCTGCGAAGCTATTCAAGTCTGGGCTTCTTTGAGCATATTAAATATTGTATTTTATTCAATGAAAGAAAAAGTGTTAATACCGAACGTCGATGTGTAACAAGACAATGGACCTTGGCACCTAGCAACAGACAATGGTATAAAAGACGACCTGCATCCACGCAGGTCCAAGCATTTGGCGAAAAGCAGCTCGGTTGACGAGGCTTGCCTTTTTCAGTGACATAATAATGGCCGCAAATTTAGACATGGAAAATAGGGATCCGAATGATATAAACGATCATTTGAAGGTATAGATTTTATCTTACAGTTTTTAGGTATATTTTGAACGCATCAGTAACTTTTTCAAGTTTCGAATTTGTAGTTTTGTTAACAATGTGCATTAACAACACTGTGTGAAAAGTATTTATATGTAACTAGTAAATAGCTTATAGCTTACCAGTGTTTGATGCAAGGAACTCAAACTTTTTTTTGCGCAAAAATATATTCAGGCAATCAAACTATGAAATGTGTCAAAAATATAAAAGAAGAGATATCGAGAAGTTTACTATTAATTTTCATTTATCATTTTATAAAACTAAATTATTAAAATGCAGCTGAAACCGAAATGTATGCAAACATTTAAACGATACATTTATTTACACTAGCACGAGGTATATCTTAAACGCTTCATTGATTTAATGGTTCGATATTTAAATTATTTAATTAAATAAGGATATTTCTACATTTGGAATTACGATTTTATTTAATTAAGCGCAATCGGAAACGTATTTTTAAGTTGAGATTAACAAATATTCTTTCCATTATTTTGGAAGGAAAATTCAGGCTATAAAACATGTTTTTGAATTATAAATAATGATAGGTCAAATTTAAGTAACTGAATGAACTAACATCCTTACTATGCAAACTTACTTTGTAACTTTTGAAAAAAACGGTTGATTAAGAACATATAGACCGAGTAGAAATTTAAGAGTAGTATTATCATAATTTGGGTAGCAAATGTATTAAATCGCTGAAAATTTCATTAAGCAACTATTCAACAGCTTTATCCCCGCTCTTTTGGAACGATCACAGGTTGCATTCGAGGATGTCCTTGGTGAACCCGAAGGGGCCCACTCCATCAACTGCATATGGAAAATGGCCTACACGTGTTTCGAGTGCGGCAAGGGCCTCTGCTACAAGCTTCTCACCACCTTTTGTGGCATTTGTATCGCGCTCGGGTGGGGCTGCGACTTCGCGGTCATCGCGTTCACTCATGTGTGGATCTACACGCCGTGCATGAGAGACTTCGGTATCTGCGTGGGCTGCGTCAGGAAGGTGTTCCAAACCATCGTCGACTGCTGCTGCAGCCCTGTCTGTGAGGCGTGTGGCGGATGCCTCTCCAGGATTAAAATATCGAAGGCTTAGTCTTTGTAGTACATGGTACAATGGGAATACAAGTGTATATAACATTGGGACACCTCAAGAAATCGCGTGATATATGATGTTGTAAATCTAATAAATATCTGTGATATTTCTTAAATTGTTTGTTCAACAGAGTTTGTATTTGTCGTTTCCTTTACCATTTACCAAACTAGCTCAAATAAATGTGTGTAACGTAAACACAAAAATGCTGCATAGTGTTTAGAATATACATACGTATGATTTTTTTTTTCAGTTATATAGAGATATTTTAGAAATAACGGCGAATAAATGGAACACATTTTTTCTAGAAACCTTTGATACTTCCTAAGCATGCTATTATTCCAACACCAGAGAACATATTATTATTATATTTTTGTGTTCGAGTCAGGGTACATACTTCACCATGGACGCACATGTAAAATAAAACCGTACTCCTACGTGTTTGCTTGATATCTTGATTTTGCTGCGTCAATCAATGTGATTAGATACCATAGCCATGCGCTGGTGCCTTCATAATTACCAGAGTGACTGAATTAATTATTCACAAGATGTTCTACCAAAGTGATCAACTAGTATTAGTTAATGTATTTGTGGATACGATTTGTGCCAGATATGCATAGTCTGTAAGTATCAAACACATACACGAAAACTAACACAAATCTATTTAATATATCATTTGACGGAAACTACTATTGGTATTCACAGAAGTAGAGACGGATTGTTTACCATGTGACACGAAGCCATGTGTATAAAACATACAATGTGTTTTTCCTGCATCTAATTATAAGATGTTTTACCAATCAGAACTTTTGACGAAATTACATATAAATACTTTTTAAAAGGTTACTTAGAATGAAAACCAATTTTAATATGTTTTTATTTATTCAAAATAAAGCAAGTCGTTCGAAGTGTACTGCAATCTCATTAAAATCAAATCCTCACATTGTTAGAATCTGAAGACATCGTATAACAGGTCACGTTCACATGACCTTCCGAATAATAAAATATCAGCCCTGCTGCGCCCAATGAAATTGCCTTTCGCACAGCAATTTTTGGCCAAGGTTTTTTTAAAGTGATGCATTTCCAGCTGATCCTCGGGACAAAAAACCATGTACAGTTAATTTCCACGCGGATAACAATGGATATAGTGGTACCTCAGGCGAGTAAACATCCAAAGTTCACGTTAATTTCGTGCAAAGTATTTGTGGTTTATATATGCAGTTATACCACAACGTTTTGAAGGCAACAGTTTGATTGGCTCCTGAAAAGGTCATCTGAATGTGACCCCTAATGCAAAGTCATCAGATCCAGTCAGCGGATAATATAGTAGTGCCAATCTTGAGATGATTTTATTGACATTCAAGTATACTGATGGCAAACATAACAAGCCAAAACCACTTTCAAAAGGTTAATGACGTATATAAACATGCAAATTAAGTACAAATAATGCAGTGCTATAAAACATCGCAAGTATTTGAGCAAAACGTTTTTTTATTGAATAGACAGTGAGAATTTATTCAAAAATACAAAACATGTCAGTGAGGAATTTGAGAGGTTACTTATTAACCCGTTTATGAACCATTCTATGAACATACTTGTCGGCGAGGATTGTAAGAAGACAATCTTTTGGCATTCAATTATTAACTTTTCGTGCACAAATGTGAAAACAATAAATAATAATATGTCGTTTTCCAGACATGAAATATAAAACATGTAATTGCAAAATAAGTAGTCATAATAAAAATAAATGAAACAGACAAAATATCTCTCTTAAATGCTAATTGCTTATGTTGAAGAAAATGTTTTCCTGGAAACGTATCCTCACGACGTTCAACATTGTCGTCGGCTCTTCGGCTGTTGTGAACACATATTTCTCATGTAGAACATCTCATTGATCATTCCTTCGTTGTAGTCAAACGTATACTGCTGAGGACCTTCCCAATGGCGTAATGCAAAGGTTCAACAAAAGATTTGAGGAAGATCCCGAACAAGCGGGCGCACGGACGCATGATTATACTGAGACTCCGAAGAGACGGCTCGCACCACCAAATCTGGCAGAACGAGAGACAAGCGAAGTGGCAGCCCCAGAAAATCCCACATGGGACGCCGCAAAGCGCCGACAGGAATTTGTAACACCAGACCTTAGAATCGGTGAATAGTTTAAAGGAAGCGCCCCAGATGGTCCCAAAACTGTACGTCCCTTCTGGTTCTGCAAATATGTCCTCGAAGCGTATCTGTAAGGCAATCATAATACGCGATCAAACGATGGCACTTTTGTCACACTTTGCCTTCGGGCATGCATTTGTCAAGACTTTTATCATAAGATATAATTATTGAATTTACATGAAACAAGCACAATACGTGCACATTATATGAAATGGTGAAAAAAAACAGTAAGGGTTTGTGTTAAAAAAAAACACAACAACAAAAGTATATGAGTAACACAATGAAATAGCACAGCAAAATAACTTATTCATATATTTTCGTGTTTTACGAAATATTGGAAATTGTCAATTTTCAAACATTGGAATAAATCCCTTTAAATTGTATACTTTATATCACGTATCTGAAAAATTGATATGGAAGAAATATCAGATACAAAGAAAGACCATCGTACCTTTACGACGTCATTGACGTGCTCCGGGTCTCTGTCCTCTGTTACAGTGCTGCTTCTGGCGGGTTTGGAAGGCTGCTGCTGGCCGCCAGGGGACGGCGCCTGGTGTTTGCTTGACGTCCTGGTCTGAGCGTAAAAATGTGGGTCGTCTATTGACGTCGTTTTGAACGATAAAGCCCCTTTAGGAGAAACCGACGCCATTGACGCGGACACTGAAACGACGTAGACGTCAGTTGTTTCCTCGACGTCAGTCGTTCTCTCTTCCTTCGCTATTGCACTTCTCCGACTTAACGTGCTTTTGCTGCTTCCAACGCTAGCGACAGACGAACGACGGCTTGAATTACGCGGTGTAGCGACGTCAGGTAATTTTGACGCCGCGTTGACGTCTTCGAAGGATGAAGTTGATGTCGACGATTTACGACTGGAATTGTTCGGATTCCTGCCCCTGTCTTCAATAGGTATTTCTACCGCGCCGACATCTGAAATGCCAACTAAATTAATCCGTCCCTCTGACATCGTTTTTGATTTAAAATAACACTTTGCGACCACAGGTTTTGGCCACTTCCCGCTGATTAATTTCTGGTATGTCTATATAGTTCGCTAACTTCATGCCGTTAATGTAAAATATAAGGAACATGGCTCCATACAGTTCGCAGAAAACTCTCATGGGAAAGCAAGATGGTCTGAAATGCTCCTAATTGTAATAAGGTAATGAAATGAGTACTTAATTACGTTAATTGAAACACCGCCGACACAAATATTTTTAAAATAAGAAAAACAAGGGGCAAGACACTAGTCATGTTTTGCAGTAAGCAGCTTAACTCACTAGATATTATTAGTTATTGTACTGATTTTAAACGATGTAGTATGTATTTGTGTTTTTGCTGGTGTTTTTTTTTTTTGTTTTTTTTTTTTGCTTTTCATTTGAATAGTTGTTCTGTGTGTTGTTGTTTTTTTTCAAAAGAAGTTTAAATAGACCAAAATTAAAATTCAATATATATTACAGTTAAACAACACCAAAATAACAGACACAAAATGCAGAGCAGCAAAGTGGTTAATAATTGTTATTCAATCTGATTTATATAAGCTCCTTTAGTATACGGTATGTAACATTGCATATGCACGTCTCCGCAAAAACGTGAGCAAACGCGTGTATGCGATAATCATCCTCCTCATCATCTTCTGGCATACTCATCGTTTATATATTCCCTGATTTATTTTCAATATATGAAATTATTCATGTTAGTTCTCTTACTGCGTTAAAAAAGGCACAGTCATGCTACATAAATTATGTGCCTTTATATCAATCTGACGAATACGTAGCATGGTAACGCCGCATATGCGAGACGGCGCAAAAACGCATAATATAAAGAACGGGTTCGTTTATGCGGCGACGCGCAACGCTTAAAGCAAAACGTGTATGCGGCGACGCGCATAAACGAACCAATTCTATATATTATGCGTTTATGCGCCGTCTCGCATATGCGGCGTTACCATGCTACGTATTCGTCAGATTGATTTGTTTGTACGTGTTTTTAAAACATTTATATGAACGTAATTATTTATAGCCTTGCATTGTTGATACATTCTCTTTTTATAGAAAAAACAATATAACAAATAAATCGATTTTTGAAGCAAGCATAACTAGATCTAATAACCTGAGAACCTGTATATTAGAAACCTGTGAGGAATTACAATGTATTAAATGTTTGAAAGGTACTTGTCCCCCCCCCCCCCCAAAAAAAAAATTAAATAAATAAATACGTATCACAAATAATCATATACTATAATGACACTGAATGAAAGTACTATTCAGAATCATCATATGATGTAATCCATATCATCATATGACATAGTACATGTATATGAGCATCATGTGTATATGTGTATGTGTTCGTAAATATAGCTCGGACACATTGAACTGACACTCATGAACTCTATAAGCATATATTGCGCTTGAATTATTTCGCATAAAGTGTGATAATTAAAACCGCAAATTGACCTAAATCTTATGATCCTCATCCCACCCATAAGTAGATTTCCTCGTCCAACCCTTGTGGCCATTTGTTTCAACATTAAACATGCATATGCCCCGTGTACATATCCTTATAATTATGACGTCGCGTCAGATGTTGGCGTAAATCTGAAAAATATGAGGGGCGTCGTGGGAAAACCGGTCTTAATACATGTGCGTAAAGTGTCGTCCCGGATTAGCCTGTGCAGTCCGCACAGGTTAATCCAGGACGGCACTTTCCGCCGACAGAGGATTTATGTTTAGAAGAGACTTCCTTGAAACAGAAAATACCATAAAAGCGGAAAGTGCCGTCCCGGATTAGCCTGTGCGGACTGCACAGGCTAATGGGGGACGACACTTTACGCACATGCATTAAGACCGGTTTTCTCATGATGCGCCACATATTATGCTGTTCGCTGGCATAGCCGTTTAATTTTTAATCAGATTGGAACAGTAACGGTATCGCAAGAAAGATCACATCCTTGCACTTTCTTGTTTATCATTCATTGGAGAAAAATAATTTTTTTAAGTTTTCTATTCGACGCACAGGTGAGATGCAACATAACCGGCCTTTTAGAATACTTACATGGTTTAAAAAATATATTGATATTTTTTTCAGTATTTGAATGAACCCCCTTTTACAAAGCACAATCTACGTTGGGTTGAAGGATATTAAATGAAAGTCATGTTACACAAAATTACGCCACATCTGACGCGACGACTTATACGAATGCAGCTATGATATTAGAATTAGCGTGTCCTCTGAGACATGTTGTCCATTTATTTCAACGTTCCAATTTTATCATCATTGAAATTCCAATCGGACTGTGTGGTCATATATTGCTGAAGCAAGATAAGTAAGCTATATAATTCGCTCTGTATACATATTTATTTTATTTCAATCGCTTTTACAATGGTGCTACCGATTGTATTGCCCACGGTCAATGGTGGTAATTTGTTACACTGCGACTGCATTACAAACTACTACAAATGTTTTGCCCTCTTTCGCCGGTGACATTTTCCCCTAACAACGGCCATCTAACGTGGGATAAGCCTTAATGAAAACACCAAAGTTGGTCATATAAAACGACAACAGGTCACACATTTAATAGATTTTCAGGAGAGCCATCGAAAAGCTAGTACCAGTGTGATATATTTGTGCAAGTGGAGACATATAGCAAATCGGTTAACATGGCTGACGCTCTTGATTTAGCAAACAGAGATCCTAACTCATTGAACAATCACATCAAGGTAATTATGTTAATTCATCTAACGGGCTGTATTAGTTTAGTGAATAAAATGCATTTATATAACATAATAACTGTTAGATGTCATTAAAAATACAAGCTGTGTTTAACACGTATACGTCAACCGCTCTTACAAAATACAAGCTGTGTTTAACACGTATACGTCAACCGCTCTTACAAGCTGTGTTTAACACGTATACGTCAATCGCTCTTACAAAATACAAGCTGTGTTTAACACGTATACGTCAACCGCTCTTACAAAATACAAGCTGTGTTTAACACGTATACGTCAACCGCTCTTACAAAATACAAGCTATGTTTAACACGTATACGTCAACCGCTCTTACAAAGGAATACAAAATAAATCATTTACACTTATTTATCAATGGGCAATATTGTTTTTTGACCAAACTGACTGTTGGATTTTGTACGTCTTTACACAGGTTCAATTTGAGGATATTCTCGCCGAACCGGAAGGAGCGCACTCCATCGACTGCGTCTGGAAGCTCGCGTACACGTGCTTCTCGTGCTGGCTTGGACTCTGTTACAAACTCTCCACGCTGTTATGCGGCATCTGCATCGCCGCCGAGTGGGGTTGTGAGTTCGCCGGAGTCGCCTTCTACCATGTCTGGTTCATCACCCCGATGTTGAAGATGTGCGAGCTCAACTGCGCCGTGTGCACAAAGATCACCCGCACGTGTCTCTCGTGCTGCGTCGAGCCGTGCTGTGAGGCTATCGGAGCAGTGTTCCACCACTTCAAGAAATAGACAGAAAAAATTACACTCAGTCATTCGAGTTTAAATACCTGTAGACGAAAACCATCCGGAGAAGAGAATGTTGAAGACTTATTTTGTTAATTTTTTCTAATGTCTTAAAGTGTAAAACACACCCACCAAACGGGTAATGTCTCGTACTTATAAAGCTTTTTAAAATGCGATTTGAGAGGTATTACATTTAATCAAAATCTAATAATTTGTTACGCGGCATCACCTGCGATATATGTATACTTGACATTCGGTTATGTTCGATGATACATATATCATTTCCTGTGATACATAAATACATGTTTGTTAATACACATATTATGAAATAAATTTTATTTATTTATTTACATTTATGTGTTTATTCACACTTAATATTTCCTTTATTTCCACTTTCGGTGATTCAAACAAACAACAAAATGAAGTTGAAAACATAGATTCAGCGTTACCTAATAGAAACCCGTACCGTCTGTGTACAATTTTTTACATTATTCTTAACTTAAGTTAAGCAAAGACTTAAGCAAATAAGTCAACGTTAGAGGTTGTACTTGAAACACTATGCTTTGCAATATGGGCCTGACAAATATTGCAACTTCATCATCATAATCTTGAAACAATGCAATCCTTTGGCAGAACATCCAATTATAAAATTTCAGAATTTTAAGATATTTTTTTATTATATACCTGTTTGAAATCTTAACAAAATACATGCTTTATCAATCGGTGAAATACATGTCGTCAGAAACAAAGTCCCGTGGTATGCTACTCGCTATTTTTCCTATCCCGTATTACCATACTAGCCGGACTACTTTTTAATGACGTCATCATAGAGCTATGTAAACAAATATAATCTATACCTACACTGATTAGTCATTATTGTAGTTTTTAATCAAATACAATAAGGTACATGCACATTTGAAGTTTATCGTGGTATATAATAAAAGGAATATTACGCTAGTCAATTGTTCCAAGAGTATGTATTAGTCTTGTGGCTTGCGTTATTTCGTATCACGTCATCACACAAGCCACTCGACTTATACATAGTTTTGGAACACTTGACTAGCGTGATATTCCGTATGTATACAGCTCCGATACGTTAACCTGACTCTGACCTTTATGCATGAATATATTACACATCCGTTAATACGATGAAAATATACAGAATATTACGCTAGTCAATTGTTCCAAGAGTATGTATTACTCGACTGGCTTCTGTGATTCCTTTGACCGTTGACTCAATAAAAACTCAATAAAGTTACATGGTGTTATTATGTAAAAAAAAATAACCATTAAGTGGCGGTCCCTGGTTTTCTTAAAGGTTAGAAACCAGTCAACCAGATTCCCATAGGGGCCGATTGTAAAATAGCAATATGTCCTGGCGTCCTTCAACACTTTCCTTAATTTCAAATGTTGCGAGTCTGATCTCTTTTAAAAGATGAATCGCTCTATTTTCAAAATTCAAAGCGAAAAATATAGATTATGCAACTTCTACAAAGTATATTTCACTTGAATTTAGTCGCCTGTAAGAAATGCAGAATGCATTCGCGATTTCTGCAAAAGCATATGTTTTCTTTACATAATCTGATGAACATTCAAATATCAAGTATGATACGTCAGAATGCACAGGTACATGTTGTTTTTCAAGGAATAACTATTTAAGATAGTGTCCGTTATGCAAAATTTAACAGACATCCAAGTTTTAACAGATACCCACATTTTAACAGACACCCACATCTTAAAAGATACCCACATTTTAACAGACACCCACGTTTTAACAGGTATTTACAGTTTGACAGACACCCACATTTAACAGATACCGACAGTTTAACAGACATCAAAGTTTTAACAGATACCCATATTTTAACAGATACCCACAATTTAACAGAAACCCACGTTTTAACAGATACCCACTATTTTAACAGATACCCACGTTTTAACAGATACCCACAATTTAACAGCCACTCACGTTTTTACAGACACCCACATTTTAACAGATACCCACATTTACCAGATAACCACATTTTAATAGACACCCACAATGAAGTAGATACCCACAATTTAACAGAAATAAAAGTTTTAAAAGATACCCACAATTAAACAGACATCCACAATTTATCAGATACCCACATTTTAACAGATATCCACAATTAAACATGCACCCACATTTTAACAGACACCCACATTTTAACAGACACCCACACATTTGACAGAAGAGCCTTACTTTCTTACAGCCATTGGATTTTAAAGTAATTTACAGTAGGGCTTTGTTGTTGAAAATGTTTAAGCGAACGGAGTCGTTGATAAAATGCAATTAAAATACCTCTCGAAAATTAAGCGGTCGTGAGCGTCATTGGCAACGAAAACTTTCAGGAACAGTAACCGAACAATAAACGTGTATCGAAAACACTTATTTGAACGAAAATGTTTGCCAACAAGAAATCTGAAGTGGTTGTACATGCTAAAATTCATAACTATTTATCGAGTATGTTAACGATAAAGGAACTTTCTGGTTTACTCGGTTAGATTTTAGTTTAACAGTGATAGTAAGAATCTAAGGGCGCGCGCACTGTTACGTAAACTATAGACTGCCGATATTCATATAACATTCTGGCAAAAGGCAAAATAATTATTTTTCCTAAGTCAATTAATCAATGGCTGCATTTGGTTGCAGTTATGAGACACAGTGGACTCTGTCCCAATATTTCTGAGTATCACCGTCATATTAAATATTCGCCACTCCAATATTCCAACGTCGCCTAAATGTTGTCCACGATGAATACTGGACTACTGATGTTGATATGTTCAATCAACAGCGCGCGACCAACACTCTGGCTACCAGAACAGAACTGTTCTGTTTCGTTCTTTGCTAAAGAATTTCCGTTTTCTTTTTAACTGGACGTTTCGTATGCCAGTCAATGGCTAAACTCGCTGAAGTACCATAATAAATCATTTTTATTTTAAATATTCGGGATAGCGGACTAGGCCTGAAAAAAAGGGGAAAACGAAAACTTTCAGACAATTTTACTATTTTATCAGTATTTTATTAATTTAATGCAACTTAAAACCATTTCTGTAAAAGCGTCTTTATATCATGGTATTTCCTCCAAAATACATATAGACCGGATCTCAAGCATTCAAAGTGTGTTTATCCCTTTCTGCAATGGTGGAACACGGCTCGGAATATTTTTTACATATTTTTCACAGAATATTCCTCTAATAGTGATCCAACTATACCTAAAGCGTATGTTATATACTTTTAATTGCTTGTTGTTTTTGTCGCTTAAAAATTCGGAGCCTCTTGGGTTTGGGCATGACGAAACTGTCAGTCCTTCTACAAATATTGTATTAGCGTTTTAACGCACATATCCATAAATACAATGAACAATGTATATATCGGTTCGAATGTATTTGTTGATTGCTATATTTGGCGGTACTAAATTTAGTTCTAGCCCCGAGTTCACAAAGGGTTTACGTAAGGGAAAAGATATGTCTAAGCTGGGGTCGTATTCCAGAAACATCTTTAGTAAAATCTTATCCTTTGCCTTAAAATCATCATTGTCTTCAGGATTTCATTCCAAGTTTACATGATATTCTGCCTAGTGTTGACTAATTTTCAACTAACTACCGTATTCACTACTATTTACTTAACTGTTCGTTGATTTACTAATTTATATTAAGTTTAAAACATATAACATAACGAAATTCTGATTTTTAGTGAAAATATTTTAAGTTTAACAGGATGTTTCTGAAATATGGCACCTGATTTGCACCTTTTGATTGGAACAAGTTGCAAGAGCTTCCTGCTTATCATGAAAACATACCTTGAAATACATGTTACCTGGAGAAAAACAATACAAATGTTGCTAAAATTTCTGTTTTGCACCTGGGGCGCATTGCAAAAACATCTCAGTTTATTTAAAAAATAGGCCTATCTAAAAAGTGTTCAAATAAATACGAATATTGAAAATGCAATATAACTCATAACGTATTATAATGCCTCTAAGCGCTGAACATTCGCCTTTCATAGCTTAATTGTTAGGTTCTTAAGCACGATTTTATAAATACTAGCATTAGTTAATTCCTATCGCAGGAGACGCACGATGAATCCTTCCGTTACACTCAAGGCCGGAGAGGAGCGAAATGGATCGAACGTGGGTATCCGACGATGGCTTATTTAACAATTGAGGCGTGTCGTGGGAAAACCTGAGCTTAATGCATGTGCGTAAAGTGTCGTCCCGGATTAGCCTGTGCAGTCCGCACAGGCTATTCCAGGACGACAGTTTTCGACTACAGTGGATTTATGCTTAGAAGAGACTTCCTTTAAACAGAAAATACCATAAAAGCGGAAACTGTCGTCCCAGAATATCAAATGGCCCGGCGGCCAATATTATCGAGAACTAAATTCCGAACAAAGTCTATCTCCCGGCACCCGGAATCAGGGTCGGGAATTGCTTTCAGTCTAAAGTCCCATATATGCCCGCCTCTCCCCCACCCCCACCCCCCTTGGGGGTAAATAT
Source organism: Congeria kusceri (assembly GCA_027627225.1). Taxonomy (NCBI): domain Eukaryota; kingdom Metazoa; phylum Mollusca; class Bivalvia; order Myida; family Dreissenidae; genus Congeria; species Congeria kusceri. The sequence goes on along the minus strand of CM051035.1, from coordinate 56,332,935 downwards.
TGATAGGTGCATAATCGTGGTTATAAATCCTATAGCGTACCGTTAAATGATTTCGAATACATTTTAGGGGCAGTTAGGATCAACGTTTGGCAACCTATGAAGATCGAGCAGTAAATAAGTATTGTCTTATAATCAGATTGTGACAATGAATGTCTATTCCAATAACCAGTTGCGATACAATTGCACATATTGGCGTTTGTGTAAAACTTCAACTGCCTAGCGACCCGCCTCGCATTTTGAACTAGCAGAAATGTTGGTGCAATGGCGGTGTCAGCGAGCTACCAAATTATTAATGTTATTGGTGTTCTGCGTTTGGAACATATGGATTAAGTTATTTGATAAGCGCTATAAGTGGTTTGAACTGAATAAAAACCAAATTTAGTACCCTTTTTTGCATTTAACTGTTTACATGTAGCATATTTAAATTATTGCTACTGTGTGCAACCAATAGCATCGCGCTGCACAGTACGATTACAGGAAGGACTGACCAACAGTTGAGTTGTACTGCTTTTATTTTATTTTATCATTTTTATCTTAATATACAACAACACATACATATTTAATGTGGAACGTCAGATGTATCACAGGTTTTGAAACACATGTTTATCACAGATCGGATTTTATCGTTATCAATAAATACAACATATAAAAACATTTAAAAATACAAATCAGTTCTACAAAACAACAAGCGCCTTTAACTATACGTTCACAATGACCATTTTATTAATTTTAATTATTACTGAAATGTGCATGTCAAAAGTTGATTACGAATAACCATTTTATTAAGTTCAATTTATTACTGAAATGTGCATGCTAATAGTTTACATTGTAAACACTTTTCACATGGTACTTTCTGAATATTTTGAGTCAGTTGAAGTCTCCTTCAAAGTCAAAATCTGTCGCCGATGAAGATTTATCAACGGATACTGAATGACTTAGAAACAAAAAAATTACTGGTGCAGATGTTCCTAGTCACCCCACAATTACTGAAAGTACTCTGACAGTGGCATGGCGGAAGGGAAAAATTGGTGTCATCAGAAGATGGTTACAGCAGATAGTGGTTTATGAAGATCTGTCCATGGCCGCAACACCAGAAAGACCCGTGTGACGTCAGAATGTAGTTTATTTCTTGAAGTGGTGGAACAGAGCTCCGCAAGACTCACAGCACGGCTCGATGCAGCACGAGAGACACGTGCGGGTGATCTTCGTGCACACGGCGCAATTGAGCTCGCACATCTTCAACATCGGGGTGATGAACCAGACATGGGCGAAGGCGACTCCGGCGAACTCGCAGCCCCACTCGGCGGCGATGCAGATGCCGCATAACAGCGTGGAGAGCTTGTAACAGAGGCCGGACCAGCACGTGAAGCACGTGTACGCGAGCTTCCAGACGCAGTTGATCGAGTGCGCTCCTTCCGGTTCGGCTAAAACATCCTCGAAAGCAACCTGAAGTAAACAAACATCATATAATATAAAAACAACCATATGTTAAAAAAGATATATATGCAGAAGCAAATTAATTGAATTGATTAAAAAACAAAACACTCAGCTTATTTGTTGCATATGCTCGCGCTTAGTTGTGTCACGAAATACGTTTTAACGATGAAAATCATTGTTTATAAATAAAAATTGATATCCCTTTAATCATTGATAAAATGTTTTAAAAGTATTCACGATGTTTTCAATGCACTTCATAGGCATTTAAAATAAGACTACAAAAGTTCTGGGAGAGACCTGGGCTGGTATTCACAAAGCTTCTAAGGGAAATCTTAACTTAAGTTGTACTTAAGTGAAAATTTCATATAAAATTTTATATATGGCATCCAATGACTTCTGTTCACAAAAGGTGAAACTATTAAAAATCTAAGCTATATGTACTAGTTTGATACAATTCAAATTAAAAAGACAGATTCATAAAACAGCCAGAGGCTTAAGAAATGTTATGAATTTAAGAAATTAACTTAAGTTTTCACATTGCTTTGTGAATACGGGCCCAGACCCCCACCAAGGCAGCTCATTCTCCTTGCGTTATGCAACTAATGTGTTATACACCAGGGACCCGTCTTATTAAACATCGTAGGGCATATTTACATTACGATACAATTTTTCGAAGAAGCAGAAAGGCTAAGCACCAACATCTTGGATTACTTTATTTCCGTAATTCTATTCATTTCCTTGGTATCTTTCACATGTAGTTTATTTCAGGAACATACTGATCATAAATGTCTATTTTTTTTAAACCACAAAATTCAGTCGTAACTTAAACTTATCGTAAGATCTTTGATAAGACGGGGCCCATAATCTGACAATACCCTATCTCACAATAACGGAGAATCCATTAAAAAACTGGGAGACAGACGGTGATCCTGATCACCAAAATCTTATCTTTTGTTCAATGACCCAATTCTAACCTTCCCATAAATTTTCACGTGAATTCGTTCAGAACCTTTTGCGTTAAGTTGCTTACTACCAAACAAAAAGAAAACAACGTCGTCAGAATATAAGCTCCTTGACAGAAGTAAATGAGGCGTGTCGTGGGAAACCCGGGCTTAACGCATGTGCGTAAAGCTTCGTCCCGGATCAGCCTGTGCAGTCCACACAGGCTAATCCAGAACGGCAATTTCCGCATACAGTGGATTTATGTTTAGAAGAGACTTCATTGAAACAGAAAATTCAAAAGACCATAAAAGCGAAAGTGTCGTCCCGGATCAGCCTGTGCGGACCGGGACGACACTTTACGCACATGCATTAAGCCCGGTATTTCCACGACAAGCCTAAAATATTACTTTTAAAGCAACAAACAAATACCTTAATATGGTCGTTGATATTGTTGGGATCTCTGTTTGTTAAATCCAAACTGTCTGCCATTGCGAAAACCTGGGGCGCGTTCACAGAAGACGAAAAATAACCCTTTTCAAAGACGACCGGCTAGTAACAGTGGACAATGCATGTCCAGCGGGTCATTTTATAGCCAGAGCGTTTGTGTTTTTATTGGGGATTATAATGTATCATGGTGGTTGCTACCGAAAACTGTTACAATCAATCGGACTATGGCAATTATAAGTACGTAATTGAATGGTGCTCGTTTGGGGTCGTACAGTAAGACACGGACATTCTGCCTTATTATTGTGGCAATATGCCTCGAGGCTAAATCGCCAGGGCTACGTTCACAACAAATAGAATCATATAGTCATGTGTTAAAGGGATTGTCACTACGTCAACGAAAGATTGGCTTCCAATTGCACTTTAAATTACATTAAATGATAGAAATGCGCTATGCTATAAAGACAAGTACATTAAATGAAGAATACATAATATAATACATCATGAGATATTTGCTAAAAACAAACCAGTATAAATGTTGTTGTTTTTTTGAAACACTAAAACCCCAAGCGGGTATCGAACTCACGACTTAGGAGACATACGAAGAAACGACAGTAGACCGCGCTTTTACCAAGTGCGCTGCTCAGCTTTGTAAGGAAACATGTGTAAACTATGTTTTTACAAAATACTCATAATTCAGACGTCATAATGTAAACATGAGAAGGGCCAAACAAACACGATCCATATCATACATTGATTTTTTACCTTATTTTTACCGTTATTTTATGCTAGTTTTAATATCTTAATTTCAGATTGTTTTAACGAAATTAGCCCTTTGAGTCCTTTTTCGTTGAAACAGTCCCTTTAGTCCGCACTAAATAATATTCAAAATATCAGTGACTGGTTAGTATCTAAGTAGGCTGGTGTTTTGTAATGTTTAAATTAGAACAGAATAGAACAGAACAGCATGTATCAATCTGTCAAATCATGTGTAAAGTATTGTAATACCTATTCAGATTACTTTAATATAGCAGTAGGTTTAAGACAGGGGGAGATAATGTCATCGATACTATTTTCACTTTTCGTAGATGATTTAGAAATGTTTCTGCAAAATAGACATAGTGCTGGAATTAATCTACAAGATATATGTTTGATTTTATTGCTTTTTGCAGATGACATGGTTGTAATTGGTGAAACGCCTGCAGATTTACAAATGTCTCTAAATTGTCTTTATGGCTATTGTAATACATGGGGCTTACAAGTCAATATAGCAAAAACCAAAATTGTTGTTTTCCGTAAACAAGGAGGTACAAAACGTAATGAGAAGTGGATGTATGGAAATGAATACCTAGACATGGTTAACGATTTTATCTACCTAGGTGTAACACTGAAATTTTAATCTTAATACTAATGCTTTACGTGGTAAAGGTTTAAAGGCACTAAACACATTGTTATCAAATTTGAAAACATATGATTGTAAACCAAAGGTAGCCTTACAGTTATTTGATGCTTTTGTTTCGCCAATTATTACATACTCATGCGAAATATGGGGTTTCTCTAAGTCTAGCGAGTTAGAAAAATTACACCTAAAATTCTGCAAGGCTATTCTTGGTGTCAGAAAATCAACTTCAAATGTTGCCGTATACGGCGAACTTGGTAGATACCCGCTACATGTTAGCAGATATGTACGCATTATCAAATATTGGATTAAACTTACTAAAAGTGACAATATAATACTGCGATCAATCACGGAAGATGGTCTGACTGATTTAAATAATAAAAAGATAAATTGGTTTGGAAAGGTTAAGGACCTACTCTCTAGATATGGATTTAATTATGTATGGGCCAATAACTCACTAATCAATGGACGTAATTTTTTGTCTTTGTTTAAGCAACGAGTTATTGATGAATACTTACAAGAGTGGCAACGTGACGTAACTGATAATAGAGTTTTGATTGTGTATAAAGCAATAAAAACAACATTTTCATTTGATTCATATTTAGTTACAATCGTATCAAGAAATCTGAGAACAGCGATTACAAAACTACGTCTTTGTGCACATAATCTGAGAATACAAACTGGTAGATACGATCAGGTAGATAGAAACATGCGACTTTGTCAATTATGCCAAAATAATGAAGTGGAAGATGAATTCCACTTCTTGTTGAAATGTACTACATTCGTTCAAATAAGAGAAAAATATATTAAAAATTATTATAGAATCAGGCCTAGTATGTTCAAACTCACGCAATTGCTAAATACACAGAATAAAAGTGAAATGTTTAGGTTAAGCAAGTACATATCAGAGGCATTAAGTATTCGCCAAAATATTATGATGAACAATTAATAACAGATGTTTGCATATATGTGCATATTGATGTATATCTGTAAACATATTCTATACCACTACTGCTTAATTAATTTGATATTCATGTGGCTATAGTTATATAATTGATGTTTACTTCAAATGGACACACGAAAACAGTTCCATTTTAAATAGATGTACTATTCTTATGAGTGAAAATGCACGTTTCATTTATATTTAGACAAGTTCATCCAGTTTTAGAAATATTAAAATAAATTATCACTTACTATAATATATAATGTATAATGTACAATGTATTATTGTTAAACACTAGAAACTGTAAAGTTTATGTGTAATAAAATTTCTGTTCTGTAATGTTTAAATCAGATATTGTGAACTTTGTGAATGGGGTATGTGTGGAAAGATAACTAAGTTCATAATGGTGCGGGTAGTGTGAAATGTTTGAGTGTGTTTTTTTTTTCCTTTTCACTACTACTAATTTCAGTATAAATTCTCATTTTTGTAAGAGTTAAATCGGTTTCAAATAGTGTGAACTAAAATAAAACGTAATGAATTCACTGTAAGATATATTTAAGATCGTTCGTGGGTATGAGAAATATTTTTCTATGATAAGTAATGAAATAAAAAGAATATATTCTTACAATGAAATCAAAGAAAATCGACTATTTCATCGATCACAATTTTTAGCTGCACAAATGTATACATGTGAACATCTAGTCATACGCAGCAATAAGTACACAGTCCTGTCCCAAACTCTTAGACTTAGTCAATGTATATTAGAGATGTATAATTATGGAAGGAATACGTGTATCATTGAAATAAAACTTTCGAGGCCGGGATGGTCGGAAGTAGAGGTCGGGATGGTCGGAAGTCGAGGTCGGGATGGTCGGACGACGATCGTGAGAGATCTAGCTCGATGGGGGTAACTGAACTAGTAAATGCCCGTTATCTAGATCGCTTGTCGCTTCTCGATTGTTTCCTTACGCTACTCCATGGCTTGTCGATCATACAAGCGCAAAAATTCAAACACTATATCAAGCTATATAGATAATATAAAGCAACACAGAAAATAAAATATAAAACATATTTATTAAGGTAATACGAAAGAAAACAACAATAACACAAATTGCTACACAATTTGTTACCGAAATGGACAATTGATGAATTATAATTTATCCAAATGTTTATCGAACAAATGTTTTTTATTCCATTAGTAACAAGGAAAGTACCAACATTTCGTGAACAGCGAAATTATTGTGCAACTATTTTTTTTCTAGATAAATTATATTATTTAGTAGGTCGCGTTGAAATTGTTATATACATGATATATAATGTATGATATATCCGATACGGTGATTATCCCTTTTTGCAATGGTGGAACACGGCTCCGATAGCCTCGCAGCAAGGCTCAATGCAGCACGAGAGGCACGTGCGGGTGATCTTCGTGCACACGGCGCAGTTGAGCTCGCACATCTTCAACATCGGGGTGATGAACCAGACATGGTAGAAGGCGACTCCGGCGAACTCGCAGCCCCAATTGGCGGCGATGCAGATGCCGCATAACAGCGTGGAGAGCTTGTAACAGAGACCGGACCAGCACGTGAAGCACGTGTACGCGAGCTTCCAGACGCAGTTAATCGAGTGCGCACCGGCTGGTTCTGCGAGAACATCCTCGAATTGAACCTGAAAAGCAACAGTTCTTTTTTTATTTTTGCTGATGCAAATCATTTGTCCAAAAGCTTCACTCATACATTTTCAAGCATGTCTTGTTATGTTTTTTGGTCATGCAAATGATATAAATGCATTAAAATACACCCTGATCACCCGATTTCTTACTTATGCAAAATGATTTAAAAGATCGCAAAGATCTGGGTTTTTTTTAATTACGCCTAAAATTGTATAGTAGTAAATGCCACATCCTTTCAAACTCTATTTCATTATATAAATCGCTGTATGCATTCTTTATTGGTACTTAACACGTTGATTAGAATTTCAGTGTAAATTAAAAAATAAATATTTCCGAAAGATTAGCCTACAAGAATTGCAAGAAACCAACAAATACACATACGATGTACAACTCAACATAGTTACTGTAAAATCATTTTATTTCACGGTGCTCTTATTTTCGCGCATTTCGAGGTCCAAACAGAGCGCGAATTTAAGACCGCGCGTAAATGTTCTTTCGCAAGATAATAAGAAAATATATACATGAAAATGCAAAAGTGCGTGAAATAAAGGCCACGCGAACTAGCCGTTGTTGTTTTTTAAATGCGCGCAACTTACACACCGCGAAATAAAATTATTTTACAGTATTATCTGCTCCTTAAATACGCGACGCATATGTGCATTTAGTCATTTCAAGAAAACTGCTGATTACCTTTATGTGGTCATTGAGGTTGTTGGGATCACGGTTGACTAAATCCAGATTGGCAGACATGGTTTCGAGAGAAATGTCAGTGCTGAGACTAAACGATACGGACTGACAGGGTTTCGGCAGTGGTGGAAGTTTCTTCTAAGACGCCAAATATACGGGGCAAAGGTGGTGCTTAAACGGCTTAGTTACGGTAGCATTGGCTACTTTGGTGTGTTGTTCAATCACAATGTTTTCTACAAATCCGTTTAAGAAAATCTTTAAGTACGCATATAGTGACGTTGCAACTACAAAATGTATTAGTGTGATTATTTTAAGCTTTTGTGATCGATACATGACTACGTCACTAATATCTGGCGATATTTACTTTAAGTGCCTGCTTGCTATTTTATGGTGTACATATATAAATCATGAGGTCTCAAAAATTACAAAATTTAATGTGTCATTTTCTAATGGTTATTGAAAAAAATCACATTTTAATGTATCTACTTAATTAAATTTATATAAACATCGATGACTGGAAAATATAACTTTCTATCTAATGTTAATAGATAGTTATTTATAATGTCCGAGGTAAACGTTTTAGTGATCCTAAAATGCGATGATATAGCTGGTAAGTTATTGTGCAGCCAGTGTGTAACTCAAAACCAGAAATATTTGAGGCGTGTCGTGGGAAAACCGGGCTAAATGCATGAACGTAAAGTGTCGTTCCGGATCAGCCTTTGCAGTCCGCACAGGCTAATCCGGGACGACACTTTCCGCCTACGGTGGATTAATGATTAGAAGAGACTTCATTGAAACAGAAAATACCAGAAAAGCGGAAAGTGCCGTATTGGATTAGCCTGTGCGGACTGCAAAGGCCTATCCCGGACGACACTTGGCGCACATGCATTAAGCCCGGATTTCCCACGACCCGCCTCATTTCATACAAGGCTAGGACTCATCTGACTGAGCTAACCGGGCCGCAACCAAAGCTCTCCGATATCATGTTCAAGTTCATTATGTGACAATCCCATATGCCATTTGGCCACACGTTTAATCTAAATTGACTAAATACCTCACGCGTATATTGCTGATCATGCCAGGTGTCTGTTTTGGGCAGATATTGTATGTAGGATATTGGTACTTTGACAGGCAGATGCGATGGACACATATACACGGTAAACTATAATTAAACATAAAATACGTAGTGAGTATTTATTTCAATTTTGATTTATTTTTCCATATACAAAAAGACGTTATACTAAAAATACAATATAAATATACAAAGCACTCTCAGTGACATCACAGATGTAATAGAATAAGAAGGATATGTATTCATTTTTCCGTTATGTCATTATTCAAAAAGAAACTTATCACACATAAATGTTTGTCAATCTGCAAATGATTTGTTATTCGACTGTTACATCGCGTATCACGTTGTTTCGGGTATTGAACGAAACTAAGTTAAATAAATACACCAATTTGTTTGGAAAGTTCAATTATTTCTTGAACTGGTGGAAAACCAGGCCGTACGCCATGCAGCAAGGCTCAACGCAGCAACTGACGCATTGGCCGTAGAGGCGCTTGAGAGCCCCGCAGTTGATGTCCAGCATCTTGAAGCAGGGGGTGAAGAACCAGATGTGGACGAAGGAAACGTAGGCGAACTCGCAGCCCCACTCGGCGGCGATGCAAAGGCCGCAGAGAAGTGTAGAGAGCTTGTAGCAGACGCCTTTCCAGAGATTGAAGCAGGTGTGGGCGAGTTTCCAGACACAGTCGATACTGTGGGTGCCATCGGGCTCAGCAAAGACATCTTCGAATTTGCACTGCAAAAATGATAACACAGTCATGAAAAAGAAATAAAACTGTCTGAAATAAAATCATATCGAGTTCATGACCTGTGTTATGTTTATGAATGATGAAAATGAAACAACTATCAGAAAATTAGCTTTTTATATCTGTAAATTGTTGTATGCATACAATGCAAACACCTTACATTCGGCATCTAACATTGCAATTCCTAAGAACATTTCATTTTAGTTTACTTTTACTTTAGTTCATTTTCAGCGCTACAAGTTTAACTGTCAATTACCTGCAAATGGTCGTTGATGCTGTTCGGATCACGGTTGACTAGGTCCAGATCGGCTTCTGCCATGTTGGTAATGTTGCTTGAATCACTCACAGCAAATACGACACGAGGCTCGAGTTCGGAGCAGATCTGAAAAAGGTCCAGGCGGAGGAGGGTGGTTATATAGTGACCCAAATTGGCTTAAAGGGCAGTAATAGGTCTAACTAACAGGACCGTGTTTGACATTGAGATTAGACTGAATAGAATATTATGTTAAATATACTCAACTGCAAACAAATGTATTTGTAATAACGGACATACAAACAAAACATAACCAATTATCGAAATTCGTACGCATGGATACTTAAATTGTTGTTATAATAACAAACAAAATAAAGTCGAAACGATTTTTTCTTTTATTTCATGGTTCATTATGATAACCTTAATTTTGAAAACTAATGGTGTTATCATTTATAATTCCTAACTTATTTAAATATTGTTAACTCGACAGACTTTTGATTTTGATAAGTTTGTTGTTGTGGCGTTGGTGTGGGGTCTACTGTAGTTGTTATTACACTAGTTGTTGTTCTTTTTCGTTTACACGCCCGCTCCAAAAGAACTAATCATTACAGTGGCATATGTTTGCCAAACACATATCCACTTATTTATCTAGAAAACTTTCTGCAAAATATCACATAACTCGTTACTAACGGGCATGTTGAAAAGTTTCGTGTTATCCAGATAAATTATCTTAACAGGATAAAACTGCCTGTTAGTACCCACTACTGCCATCACATTATTCACTTATGTTAACTGGATAACAGGAATTTTTTCGGCGTAGCTGTCTAACATCACTTTTGACCTAGATTTCTTGCGATAATTATGCAGTGGGAAAATTGAATGCCAATAGAATTGGGCAATTTTTCTAATTTTAGGGAATGCAAACTTCAAACAATGGTTTAACGTATACCAATAACTGTTGCATACTTTTGGGGATTAAAATTTACATAATTGTTTACATAAGCGCTTAAAATGAAGTTATAAACATATCCTCGACATATACTCTAGAACTGAGGCTAATTATGAACGTATTTTCTCCTTGTCTGCTATAAACAGAATGCTATATTCAATCTCGTAACGAAATAACTATTTTGTTTAGCCTTCATTTATATAAGCGGTACGCTCTATAAATAGCAAGTGTGCAATGTTCTCAATCATAAATCTCATTCGCAGAACGTAGTCCATTGATTCTGGCGAGTTCATCACATTCCAGAAACAGTAGTGTCATTCTAAAAATAGCGCGCGTAGCTAGCAACCGTTGTATTGCTCGTGCATGCATCAATAATAGCGTTCAGAGAATCATAAACCTAAAAATTTCAATAAATGGGGAATTTATATTTATAAACTTACTGTTAATTTGAAATAAAATTGTGGTTACGATTTATTAACTATTATTTATAATTGCATCTTTCAACTTCTACAGTAGATGTTATTTAAACTGTAAAAAGATGCTGCATTTTCTATAGATAAAATGTTGTGAAAGAAGATTCGGAATACGTCAAATTGTTATTCGCGTAGCATGAATACACAATTTTCAATACTAATTATACACAGGAACCCTTGATATATCATATTGCTACTGATTTAATTTAAAATCGTCATAGTCTAATGAATTTTTATGTTTGCGTTATCAAAAATAATGTCTTAACATTTCAAAAATCGCTGAATGTTCCCTGACTATTGTTTTATTGGGATACACAGAATTAACTGTTTATTTGACTTCAAATCGTTATTATATTAGATAACTAACATGAATGGTATATTACCGGTACTATAAATAACTATATAGACTCGACTGATACATAATAATTTTAATTAATTCCCGAAATTATTTTCTTACATTGTTAATTTGTCAAATTAGCTTGACAAATTCAGATAACAATTATGTTAACCTAAATTATTTTGGCTATTGATCTATCACTGGTGGAAACATGGAGCTGTATGATTGGTTTATTCACAGCATAGATATTAATGATACTTTTTTTTAAATTAATAAATTTATCTCAAATTAACTTTTGGGTCCGAGAAGTTTTCTTATAGCGTCCAAAAATCTGGGGTCCAATAAGTCTCCTAATATTGGTGGGGACCAAAAAATCTGGGGTCTGAGAAGTCACGTAACCGATCATCTTAGCCGTCTGTTTAGGTAATTTATAAATGACATCTCAATATTAATTTCAACGCCAATTGTCTTTTTTAAAGACATTTCTTGTTACAGTTAATCAGTTATTATATGTAGATACCACGATGCTTTTCTAGTTAATGCATACCTTACAATAAATATTTGACTCCTCTATTGCATGTAAGCTAACCGGTAACAGGAAATCTATCGCGATGTCCTCATATTTAAGTGAATATGTGGTGGTAGTAATTGGCACTAAGAAGCAGTTTTGTCCAGTTAACATAATTATGTGGATAACATGAAAGTTTTTCCACTCGCCAGATAATAACTGGTTATGTAGCATCTTTTCAGAAAACTTAAGTGAGTAAATAAGTGGCTAGTGAGTAAATAAGTGGCTAGTGAGTAAATAAGTGGCTAGTGAGTAAATAAGTGGCTAGTGAGTAAATAAGTGGCTAGTGAGTAAATAAGTGGCTAGTGAGTAAATAAGTGGCTAGTGAGTAAATACGTGGCTAGTGAGGATGGCAAAATATGCCACCATAAATCAGTGTTGAGACACTAATACAGCTTTCGTCGAAACCACACAAAAAGTGAAGGTGGCTAAATTCGGACTAAACAATTTAAACGATCATCTCAATTTCTGGCCTAGTACTGGTATGTGTTAACCGTAACATATAATCGACGTTAGGTACATTTGTGTTGCTGGGTACAATTTCTTGCAAAAACACTGAGTATTAGTAAAAACTACTTACCAATATTAGCTTTATTTACGTGCAGAATATAAATCAGAGGATAGCGGGTTCGATTCCCAGCCCGGCCACATAACTTGTGTGGGGATTGGTCATGACATTATGTCTACGGCCATTCTCCCCCTACCTCTGATTCCAGTAGGGCAGTTGTCAGTTACTTACATAAGTATGTGCACTTAGTACTGGTAAACCAGCTTACCCAGGAAAAGTGTGAGTAGGTTAACTGACCGCCGTTATATGACTGAAATACTGTTGAATACGGCGAAAAAATCCAAAACAATCAAACATGCAGAATATCGTCGCGGCGCGGGTTAAATCCGACCGTTAACTATCTGCAAGCTGCATGTTATTCTACATAAAAGACGAGGAAACTTCAGCAAGTTTCTTATTGTTGAACATGTAAACAATAATCTTGATTTCAAACTGTTCAGATACCATTTATTTTACTGAAATTTTCAATTTGCTGGCTTGTTTTGCATTATTCTATGTGTTTGTCATTTATAAATAAAAAATTAAATTTCAAGTTTAACGTGTAATACGTTGTTAGTGCATTTAATATCCCATACCCATTGATATACCCAGTTGTTAGTTATGTGTGGCCCGACGGGAACACATATTAAATGAGGCATGTCGTGGGAAACCCTGGCTTAATGCATGTGCGTAGTGTCGTCCTGGATCAGCCTGTGCGGACTGCAATTTCCGCCTACAATGGATTTATGTTCAGAAGAGACTTCATTGAAACAGAAAATACCATAAAAGCGGAAAGTGTCGTCCAGGATTAGCCTGTGCGGACTGCCCCGGCTGATCAAGGACCACACTACGCACATGCATTAAGCCCGGGTTTCCCACGACACGCCTCACTCATATTTAAATTAAATATACCAAGGTCGAAGGAAAACGATTGCTTGGATGAGAGCTAAATGAAATTTATGACATAAATAGCATTTCAAAAAGTAAATATTACGAAAGTAACTTGTTCATAAAAGTGGGCTATATCAGCATGCATCTTAGAACACTTGGTAAGGTGTCGGAATCGTTTACTAACAGAAAAATAATATGATGAACATTGCACAATACTTTATAGATAATTAATAATAATTAATAATATAATTAATACTTTATATGTATTATATTAAATTGTAGATATTAATATAGACGACATGTTGCTCCTTTGTACATGTACAGTATGAAGTGCACAGGATAAAAGATAAGAAAGACGTAATAAATATACCATCTTCCATAATACCGGTAGCTTTGTATGTACGGTAAACACTAGTTATTAAATATTTTATTTTTATAGCAAAGAACATCCGTCTATGTGCCTTTTTTAGTTATTTTCACAAATCCTTAAGAACTTTCCAATTAACCTCACTTTTCTGATATTCCGGCAGCCAACTATATGAATGGAACCTGTATTCTATCAACTAAAAAACATAGTAATAGGCAAACATCGAATATATGTCAAGTATGTGAACGTATTATATATCGTACAGCACTTTGTTATTAAGACCGTTAGGAAGCATAGTCTTTAATTTATGTGTCCAAAACGTTTCTTTACATAAACGGTCTAGATTATTATGAACAACATCTATTGGAACAAAAGAGAAATCTGACAATGTACAATTATTGTCTAGAGACTCAGAATGGGTTGCAACATGTGATACAGAATTTACTGAACAGTTTCTTATATCAAATCTATGGTTATTCATTCTGCAGGAAACATTTTGATTGGTTTGTCCGACATACTGTTTATTACATTTTTTACATGTAATAAGATATATAACATCACGTGAGGTACAATCTACATCATTGTGCAAATCATATGTTAAACCAGTAACGCTACTATTGAATTGAGAACATACATTGATATTATTACAATGCGTACATCGTGGTCGTTTACATTAGTGTAGTTGATAACAGTACTAAACTACATTCATCGGGTAAATGTAAACGACCACGATGTACGCATGGTAATAATATCAATGACGTAACATTCAAAAGCTGCTTCTTGTTTATAAACATATAAATGGCATCCTCCCTGAGTATCTTTCTGATCTCTTTCCTACATCAGTCCATGAAAATGTTTCATACAATTTACGAAATGGTGATAATCTTATCACATTACCTAGGCGTCTTGAAATTTACTCAAACTCTGTTATACCATCAGCTATCCATTTATGGAACGAACTTGATTCTAATACACGCAACTCCCATACCTTAAGTGAATTTAAATCAAAACTTAACGAAAAATATAAGACACCATTGGTGCCTGCATATTACCTACACGGAGAAAGAATGTATCAGCTGATACATGCTAGAATCAGGAATAAATGTAGTGATCTGAAAGCACATCTCTTTGAAAATCACTTAATTGACTCACCTAATTGTAGTTGTGGTTTCCACACTGAGGATGCAGACCATTATTTCTTTAACTGCCCCCACTATCGCGATGAGCGTTTACATATGTTTAGAAGCACCCGTACTTTCCACCCAATAAATGCTACGAAACTTTTGTCCGGTATACCAACCCTTAATTATGAAAATAACGTTAAGGTTTTTGACGAAGTCCAGCTGTTTATTAAACGTACAAAACGATTTAGTAACGGATCAATACCATCCTAGAGCACCCTGCTGTGTATTATCACTGTGTATTATCACTGTTGCATGTTATTATTATTATTGTCGGAATGCACAAATGCGGTCGGGCGGGTCAGGAGATGATGAAACAAAAATATATAAGTCTTTTGTGAACTTGTTATGTTCTTTCTTTCTTTCTATCTTTTTCTTTGATTTGTTTTTTTTTTTTTTTAAATATGGTTTTTGTTGTTTTTTAATGAAAATGAACAGCATCCACATTAAAACCACACTCTCTGTAGAAGAATGCCGTCTTTGACATCTTGCTAATCTTTATATTATCTTTGTCAAACAGGAAAGGGCCCCTTGATGATGTTGGCATAACTCTAGGCCCAATCCTTTTGAATACATGTACTTATTTGTCTACAATATGTCACTGTAGCATAAATATATAACTAATCATTTTTCCGCCATACGACGTAACGTCACTGTATGACGTCGACGTCACTTCCTTTGTTTATATTTATTATTTTATTACTACTGATGAAGGCATCATGCCGAAACGTTTAGTGTATTAAAATTAAATAGACAAACGTGTTTGTGCGATAATTATTATTATTATTCTATCAACTAAAATATCAAAATAACCATTATAGTTCATTCCTTTATCGAATCATTTTTTTCCAGCACTTCGGATCTCCAAGCGTTCTCGTTATTTCTTGAAGGCACTGAAAATGAGCCCACACGATTCGCAGAGCGGGTCGAGGCAGCATGACACGCACATTGAATACATTTTCTTCAGGCATCCACAGTTGATATCGAGAACCTTGAAGCAGGGGGTGTAGTACCAGATGTGAAGGAAGGAGATGTAGGCGAACTGGCAGCCGTACTCGCTGGCGATGCAGATACCGCAGAGGAGGGTCATGAGTTTGTAGCAGAGACCTTTCCAGCAGGTGAAGCAGGTGTAGGAGAGTTTCCAGACACAATCGATACTGTGGGTGCCATCGGGCTCGGCCAACACATCCTCGAACTGACACTAGACAAACAAAAACCGAAATCAATGTATAGTGTGTTTTGAAAATGTTTAAGATCTAGTGTATTATACGTGAGTATGTTTTTCCTGTTTTTGTTGTTGTTGATAAAATTGTGTTTAAATAAAAATCCCTTTTATAATTTCGGCGATATCGTTGTTATTCTAGACGCTTCCACAGTGTCAATCATATTCAAATTAATCTGCATTATTATCCAATCATCGCACTTGGATGTCAAACGCTTAGCGGTTAACCTATTTGATACAAAATAGCACGTGCATAATGTTTGTGATATTTAATATAGCATATGGTAATGTTTGTGATAATCAATGAATGGAAATTAATCCTTTAAAAATAGCTGGGGAGGAGTTTAAACTATTCGTGGTAAAACCCGGATCGGTCTATTGTGTTTGTCATTTATTTTGTTATATAAGATATCACAATAGCAATAATAAATATTACGCGTATCTCTCTGAATTTGTGAATAGTTTTGCTTTCATGTATATTGAAGGTTAAATTTCTTTAAATATTATGTATATAACTGTCGTGACTTGTACAACTTAACTAACATTTAATAATTGCCGGGAAGAGATAGTACAATCATAAATAACCACATACCTGGAGATGGGTGTTGATCTGGTTGGGGTCTCTGTTCACTAGGTCAGCCATGGTTGCTTCTGTCCCCGCTTCAACCGAGTGAAGAAACAATAGTAGAACTGAGTTGAACACTTAGAAATGTGGACCCACTTTTATATATACGACCCTAAACACGCATTTATAAGGTACTAAATGAGGGTTGACCTGTCATTTTGTATTAAACACAGACGTTCGTTAATAAAAGACTGAGTAATGGGATAAAAGTACGGAAACTGTAACAACTTGTGTTCTGCTTACTGTATTTTTTCATTTTAAGTTTTCATTGTGTATAGTTTGTTTTATAGATGTAAACTAATAAATGTCAAAAAATATATAAACAGGGCACGAGTCTATACTGGTGAGTTATGAAACGACCCTTTTATAAACCCGTCTCATTAAGTTTATTGCCCTCTTTTACTGTGCTATAATAAATTGTAGGTAGGCATAATAAATTATGTTATCTACAAAATTCGTTCTATCGTAAAGAGGTTACAATGTACAAGGTATCACATGCAGTGACATTTATAAGCATTTACGTACAGTTCGTTTTACACCGTTTTTGTCTATTGCGTTTGGGTTCAGTTATAAGTTCCGAATATGACTGAGAAGTCCTCAGACGTTATTCTGTACAAAGTAAATATTTTCTCTGTTGGACTGTGAAATATCGGGTTGTTTTGTTAAAACTTACACGATGTTAATTAGATTTAAGACCATATATAAAACGACCCAAACGACAACTAAATGGCTTTTAAAATCGAGTCACCGTGATTTTTTTCTTGGTATGGGACAGTACGGGATTTAGTTTACACTCTCGAAACTCCTCAACGCTCGAGCATAGGTTACAATATACTAATTCCAATCCTTATGTAATTAAATGTAAAAGCGATAACTTTGACCAAAAATAAATGCACCATTCTGCACATAGGGACCCTAATAACCCTACCTTTTCTTAAAGAGCATTCTAAGCTGAATTGATTTCAGCAATAAAAAGGGTATGTCATGTGTTATGTAAGAAAGAACTCGACACTAAACAAAGTTGACTGTTTTATCAACATCTTTTTAGCGGCTACTTTCTAGTTGAATGTAACCCGCCTCAGCGCAAGTGTCATACTGTAGTCTCCAACCTGAAAACATATCAGTGATTTATTTGTGCATACCAATGCTTACCCTACCAACATCTCCAAAAAGGAATATCAAAGCAAGTGTCTAAACCAGTGCGTACAGCCCTACATCACTTATTTATTTAGTGTATTGTGACCTATACGACAAGATCAGGGGCCATATTCCAGAAACATCTTAAGTGTTTATTAAAATAGTTTCAATTAAATTAAAAAAATTAAAATCTTAAATTTAAAAAACTACATATACATTTTTGAATCTTTTTTTGTTTATAGGTTAAGAATAAGATATTACTTAAGATGTTTCTGGAATACCCACCCCAGGGCCCATATCCACAAAGCTACTTCGGGAAAACTTGAGGACATTTCTTAAATTCATATAACTCCTTAATTCTGTGGCTGTTTCATGTATAGGTCATTTTACATTAAAATCGCACAGATTAGTATATATTGTTTGTATATTTTATATTTTACCAATTGGTAAACATATATCATTAGACTCACATAGAAATTTTGATATGAAATTTTCACTTAAGTTCACCTTAAGTTAAGATTTTCTTTAGGAGCTTTGTGAATACCGGCCCAGATGCACAACCAACTTGGACACTCAATAAAAGTATACTTCACCATCTCAAACAAGTGCTACTTTGTTGTTGCTGTTGTTGTTGTTGCTGCTGCTGCTGTTGCTGTTCTGTATTCTTGAGTCGTTGTTCACCAGTTCTACAAATTCAAACGCATCCACATACGTGTGCGTTGTACAATTAATTAGATTCGTCACGTGTCATACACACAAAGCACAGATAAATAATGCAAAATACAAACAAGTATTTAAATAACGGTGCTGTCATACTTTCTACCCCTGTAATCATCGCTATGTGTAAATAATTTGTCAACTTTATACTTAATATTGTTACCTTACTTTATCCAGTGAGAGTCGCGAGTCTAGAAGACTCTTGTACGCCCCTTTAAAACCCAGCCTTTTCCGGATAAGCTATATAATTTCATGCACCCATAAATCTATCTATTCTGCTGTTTAAAACGATTTAAGGACGAAGAATTCACGATTTCTGCTGGTTATAAATGTCAATCTTGAATTTGCTAATTAATGTTGCATGAACTGTGTAAATTATTTATATTTCTCTTCTACTATGCAAATATGCCTAACTCATAATTTTAAAACTTCATTTGAAAAACAAATATTAAATTCCATAATCCATACATCATCGGCAACCATTGTCCAGTTTCTGGCAGCAAACATCGATACGGTTCTTATTTCCGGTCAATTATTTACAACCTTTTCACCATGACAAGCCACTGTATTTACTTATTCTTCGCACAAACACAAAACCCAAAGGTCTATGTTACCAATGGCATTCCAGTTGTTGCCAATAGCTACGGACCCTGGATATAAAAGTCGTTGCTTGTCCCTTGAAGCCGCACTTGCGACCTTCGAGAACTTCTGTGCACATTTCACTCGTGGACTGTAAGAGATTCTAGTGGATACAATGGCTGAGTTGGATTTAATAAACCGCGATCCCAACAACATTAACAACCATCTGCAGGTTGGTTTTGAGCTTTTTCTTTAGTTGTGACTTTTAAGTAGCTCTAATCAAATACTAGATGTCAGATTCCAGATCCATCATCACCAAAAAACACTTTTATAACGACTGCAATACCACGCAAATATTTCTTTTACTTCTTCTTCAACAACAACCACTACTATATCTACTGCAACAGAAGCTACCGATATAAACTACTTATACCTACAATCGCTGCATATTTAGCAACTACTACAGCTTCTATGAATACATCAACCACCACCACCGCTAGTACTACTCTTGCTTCTGCTGCTGCTGCTGCTGCTGCTGCTGATGATGATGATATTAATACCACTTACACATCAAACATTGCTTTATTTGCTACTATTTTGCTGTAGCTACTCGTGTATTCTGTGGTCATTATTGTTCAACATCATCAGCATTATATTGTTAAGACAACTTTTTGTGAACTCTTCATTTTCTTTCAATTGCCTCCACCTTCTATTTTTGCGGCAATTAATGTGTCTTCTGCATATCCTTATACATAGATATATTTATTTGATCATAAAATGTACAATTTACACGGCAAGTAAAATATAAAAACTAGGGATGGCAACGAATACCAAAACGCTATTCGATTATTCGATTTCAATATTCAAATATTCGTTCGTTTTTTTAATGTCCGAGTCTTTGTGTTTATTTATCCAGGATGTATATTAGGTAAACAAATTAATGTGTCGTTAAAACCCGTTCTTATCGTTTTTATTAAAAACATACAACCAATAATAAATAAGTGTGCATTAATATTGCCATATCAATCAACATAAAATGTAAAGGATTACACAAAAAAGAGTTAATAGAAACTCTTATTTCCATTGTGGTCCTTGAGATGTAGTGCTGTATGACAGGAATATATTACATTAAAGTTCGCAATAATAATTAAAAAAAAACATCAATAAGTTAAATATGTAAACTATACTTTAGTAGCATTATACTAAACTTTTTAATTAATAAATAAATGAAAATGTCTATATAAGACATTAAAATATTATCCTTCATTTTGCGTTGGTGAATATGAAAACAATTTCATACGATTAACAACCTGCTGTTGAAAACAAGTATTAAGGGGACTATGTCTACGAACTAGTGATCTTCAGCAATTTTCATGTTATATTATAGATGAGCCATGCAAAGGCGTTTGTATAAAGTACAGGTTTGTGTATAAATAATTTGCTACATTGTGAGATTTTTTAGAAGAACAAAAAATAAACAAAACTACTTGGAAAAAAAACGAGTGTGTAATGAATTCACGACGACTAAGTCGTAAGAATAAATGAAAACTAACAGCATTCTGACCAACTGCGTTTTTCTGACTCGTGACAATGCACGTTTACACTATAGCTATATGCGATACCCAAACAGCAGTGCCCAGTTGCTCAAACTTTAACGGCCAATTAAGCTTACAGCAGTTCAAATTTAAATAGTTACATTTCATAGGCAAGGGGTATTTTAATAGGGAAGGGGTATGCATTCATAATCGTATGAACGCAATGCCTTATCACCGGCGTAGTAATATTTGTGTGTCCTATTTTTATGCAAATTATATTTCGACATGAACTAAGATGTCTTATACTGTTAAATGTCTTATACTAGCGCGCATCATGGATTTGCCAGTTTGACTATTGCGTTCATAATCGCATGAACGCAACCAAAATTAAATTCAATCCTTAAATGAAATTGTTCATGTAAATTAAACTTAACAATTTCAAACAGTGCATTTATCTAAAATAAATGTTATGCTAAGATAATTTTCAAATATTTGATAAACAAGTTGCTTGTCATAATAATTTTATTTACATATAAAGATAAACGGCTGTTAGCTTAACTGGCTGTTAAAGTTTTGAGCAACTGGACCCTGGCGTAAAGTTTGAACAAAAAAGGGCGAAAGAAACACGACCTATATTATAGATTGATTGTTGTTTTGTTGTGTGTGTGAATGCGTAAACTCGTTTTTTTATTATTTGCAGAATTTTATTACATGTATTTAATGCCAATATTAATATTTAAACTTCAGATTGTACCGCAGTGGTTCTCTTGGGGTCTCTTCCATAGACACGGTCCCTTTATTGTACCGCAGTGGTTCTCTTGGGGTCTTTTCCATAGACACGGTCCCTTTCAATTGTAGGTAACGTTATAAATAAACTAAAACTATTACATAAATAGTTTTGACAGTAACATCGTTTTCTTCATTTGCAGTGTCAATTCGAAGATGTGCTAGCGGAACCGGAAGGCACCCACAGTATCGACTGCGTCTGGAAGCTCGCGTACACGTGTTTCACGTGCTGGAAAGGTCTCTGCTACAAACTTTCCTCCCTATTGTGCGGTATCTGCATCGCCGCCGAGTGGGGCTGCGAGTTCGCCTACATCTCTTTCTACCACATCTGGTTCTTCACTCCTTGCTTTAAGATGTTGGACATCAACTGCGGCTGCATCAAGAAACTCTACATGCAGTGCGTCAACTGTTGCGTCGAGCCGTGTTGCATGGCTTGTGGAATGCTCTTCCATCAGTTCAAGAAATAGAGACAAAGACAATTTAAAATTAAATAATGGAAGACATGTATTTCTTATTATCAATTTCTTTAAATGCATTATATTTTTCTTACCAAAGTATCGTTTTCTGGAATGTACTGATGTTTTTAGATGTTTCTACATCTAAGTTTCGCAATGTATTTATAAAAATGGAACGTGACAATACTGGGCTAAATTACATGTATGTTATGAATGCAAACTTTTTTATGGAATAAATTGTTTAATTGAAAAACAAATATTTGTTTAAATTATTATACATGTTCAATTCATAATTATAAACGAAAAATGGTGCAATGCGGTGACCTAGTTTAATACGTATTGAAGTATTAACAATTATGATATTTGGAAGAAAATACGACAATTGTTGACACTACAAATGACATCAAACGCTTGAAACCTGTTTGAGGCGTGTCGTGGGAAAATCGGGCTTAATAAATGTGCGTAATACATGTGCGTAATACATGTGCGTAAAGTGTCGTCCCGGGATAGCCTCTGCTGTCCGCATAGGCTAATCCGGGACGACACCTTCCGCCTACAGTGGATTTATGTTTAGAAGAGGCTTCCTTGAAACAGAAAATACCATAAAACCGGAAATGTCGTCCAGGATTAGCCTGCACAGGCTAATCCTGGACGACATTTTACGCACATGCATTAAGCCCGGTCTTCCCACGATACGCCTCATTTAATTTGAAACGCATAAGTATTATTAACAGAAGAACTTGTGGACATCGTTCATTAACCAATTTATATATGATACGAGCATTTAATTGCCTTTGGACTGCCGTTAAAGACACCAATGTAAAAGTGACGAACTCTCAAATAAAAAGGCGTTTACAAACACGTTCAGTTCACTTCATTAGTTGCTTTTAATTAATATTATTGTTTTCTTCGCATTTTTTATTATAAAATTCCAATTAAAGTATTTTAAAGTTATTTCAAGCGTTCAAATAAGTAAGTTGTAACTAGTACACAATATTACTTTTTCTCAACCTTAATTTAAATAGTCTAATCAAAACAACGCTATTACTAGAACTGACACTAATGTATAATACTACTACTAATAATAATAATAATAATTATTATTATTATAACACTTGAGACGATCTAGCATTATTTTCAATGTTCCACTATTACATACACCGTGACTTCACTGTCATTTTAACGACGCTTTTCAAACGAAGATCTCACTAATCAAATACGAGAAGATGGCCAGATACAAACATGAATTTCCAATTATATTTATCTGGTTTACCAAATTACGTGGGTTAACAAGCACTTAATGAGATTCTTTATCAAACAATTTGGCAAATATAAATATTGACTCCTGATTATGTTATTGCAACGATAACTTGCTCTTATCAAATAGTGACCGGATCGCTTCCAATCAGAAGCGGGGATTGGTCCCGGGTCCATGGAAACGACAGTCCATATCTTCATATATAAAACGATAAGTTGTGTCTATACTGTCACAAATCTCAGTGGGGATCTACCAAAGCCCTTTGGGTCTTTATCATCGGTGTTCGATATCTTTCACGATAATTCAAGATGGCTCAGGTGGATTTAGTAAACAGAGACCCCAATGGCATTAATCCTCACCTCCAGGTAACAAATCAACGATACATCTATATCTTTATAATTGTTTGAGTATATATTTTCTAATTGTTAAAATTTTAAATAAAGTTGTAATTTAATATTAAATGCTTATCAGCGTGTACATGTGTCAGAAACATTTTTTCCATTTCTTTAGTCCTTGTGAGGAAATTATAATAGGTACCCAATGTCATTCACTCCAGATATTTGTTATTTATGTATCCATTGTTTTATAGATTGTTTCTAATTGTTCTTTGCCGTCCAACACAAAATATGCATTGTCAAACGTCCGTATTCTCTTTAAAAAAGCAATATATGTTTTAAATGATTCTGAACTGAGATGAACGAATTAATTATTTTAGCTCATTCACAGTTGACAGATTTGGGAATAATCGGGATTTTAAGTAAAACCATTATAATAATTTCAGTTTAACCTCACGTTTCATGAACTCGTATGTTATCGCAATTTCTCATTTTACTTTCTAGTGTCAGTTTGAGGATGTGTTGGCCGAGCCCGATGGCACCCATAGTATCGACTGTGTCTGGAAACTCGCTTACACTTGTTTCAACTGCTGGAAGGGTCTGTGCTACAAGCTCTCTACTCTGCTCTGCGGCATGTGCATCGCCGCCGGGTGGGGCTGCGAGTTCGCCTACGTCTCTTTCGTCCACATCTGGACCTTTACTCCCTGCCTGAAACTCTTCCAAATCAACTGCGGTCTCTGCAAGAACGTCTACACTCAGTGTGTCAACTGTTGCATCGAGCCGTGTTGTGTGGCGTGTGGAATGCTCTTCCATCAGTTTAAGAAATAGGAATCTCTTACATTGGTGGGCGACCGTTACTACCAGCGGCAAATAACAAACTATTAGAATGATTGAAAATGATTAATACTCTTTTGAATACGCTGACTTCTTCAGTCTGGACCAAATTAAGATCAAACATTACTTTTACATTTAAATTCTATAGTGGAATCGTCTGTATTGAAAGGAATATGTTTTCTCCAACTACGCACATTTCAATATGGTTACGGATTCCTATACGAGTTTGTGATGTCTTAACTGTGGTATTTTCCAAAATTCCTATTAATCTCTCGACTGTGATACAATAAAGTTTAAAACTGTATGCATCTGATTTATTTATACATTTTATAAGTGTAAATAAAAATTATTCATGTACATGTATTGACTAGTGTATTTCTTAAATATTACAGAAACAGAGTTTGTGTTAGCAGATTATAAATACTGGTATAGAGAGTTTCTAAGCATTACATTCAGAGCCGATTTACAAATCGACACGCTAAAAGCGACAATTAAAGTACATTTAAACCAATGCAAGGACTTAAACATATTTCCATGGGTGACGTAGATATACTAAAGTTTTCCTTCCATTCCAGTACTCGGTCTGGATAATGATACATACGATTTTCTGTTGTCAACATCCACAGCATACCCTTACTTTCTGTAAGTTCTCTTACATTCTTTAAAGTCTAGATATCCACAAAACACCCACAATTGAAATGTTGATGATCATCAAAGCGTTCTAATATGTGTATTTATTAAATTATAAAAAAGCGTCTCATCTTGCTGTGGTAAATAAAATATAAGGTCCCCCGATATTTGCTAGGAACTCTGTAACAAGACTTGGTACTGCGAGTTGTACTGCATCTGATTACTCATTCTTGAAGGCTTCAAGATACTCGACATTAATTGTGGCTGCCTCGTGCAGTGCATCAGTTGTTGCTTTGTGTGAAGGATCGTAATTTTTGTTTCTTAAAATTGTCCTCAAAATAAATTAGCGCTCGCATATTTCGAAATCTTAACTCGGGTATTTTTAACAAATGCTTATGAAGTACTGTATAGGATAAGTAGTTTCCGTCAAGCGAGTTTAATCATGATTCACAACTTTTATTGTAATTGTAAAATATAAACAATACAGCCACTACTAGTTTACAACTACTACAGTAGCTAATATATCATCATCATCATCATCACATCATCATCATCATCATCATCATCACTGTTCTCATTATTATTGTTCTGTCAGGCTTTTGGCAATATTTTGTGATTGTGGTAGCTGTAAAAGTGTATTAACATTTACAAGAGCGCCCAATTAGTTTACACGATTTACATGCAAAATCTCGTCAGTGTGACATACCTAGTTGGTAGTTAAACAAACACGATAGCAGGCACTTAATAAGCTTCTTAATCAAATAATTTGGATAATACACTTGTTCAAACCCCTATTTTAAAGATTATTTCATCTCATCAAATATCTAACCAGCTCGCTACCAATCAGAAGAGGTGAGAGTTGCCCACGGAAACGAGTGTAACTCAATCATATATAGACGTGTTTTTTTTTTTAAATGCGACGCAAATCTTTGTAGATCTTCAAATAACAAATTACTTTTTTCGTTTTGTTTTCGAATTCTTGTCAGATAATTCAAGATGGCTCAGGTGGATTTAGTGAACAGAGATCCTAATGGTATTAACCCTCATTCGCAGGTAAAAAAATATATAATACTGATGTTAATACTACTTTGTATCGTTGTTTATTTAATTTCATATTAATGTACACGATGTCTTATTATCGAACGTTTGCGTCAGGTTTACATTCAGGTCTTTGTTTTTTAATTATTAGTTTCACATCTTTTTTTCCGTTAAAAAATGCAATATAATATTATGAAATGGCTACAAGCATAATACCGATCATGTGCAAATAATATCATAAGTCGTTTATCAAATATACCGATGCGTCCTACTGTCGCTGTCGAATTCCTATTAATATAGTATATTTTTTGTTGTCCAGTGTCAGTTTGAGGATGTGTTTGCCGAGCCCGATGGCACCCACAGTATCGACTGTGTCTGGAAACTCGCTTACATTTGTTTCAACTCCTGGAAGGGTCTGTGCTACAAGCTTTCTACTCTGCTCTGCGGCATGTGCATCGCCGCCGGGTGGGGCTGCGAGTTCGCCTACGTCTCTTTCTGCCACATCTGGTACTTCACTCCCCGTCTGAAACTCTTCCAAATCAACTGCGGTCTCTTCAAGAACGTCTACACTCAGTGCGTCAATTGTTGCATCGAACCATTGTGTGTGGCGTGCGGAATGCTCTTCCATCAGTTTAAGAAATAGGAATCTATTACATTGGGCGGCGACCGTTTCTTCGAGCGGAAATTTACAGAACAATCAGAATGATTTAAAATGATTAATACTTTTTATGTTGAATATGCTGAATTGTTTAGTCCGGACCAAATTGTGATTAAACAGCGATTGTACATTTAAATGCCACGGTAGAAGTTTGGAAAGAAACTTTGCAAATTTCAATATACTGGTAATTGGGCACTAAAATATTTCAAGACAGCTTGCGTAATTTTCAAGTTAAAAAAAACAATGAGAGGAAAGTATATTAATTTCGCAATCTGTGCAAATGTATTTCGGTAATATTTTGGAGTATGGTGCATTCCATTCGGTTATACGGTTTGTCAACAGGAATTGATTAAATTGATAACAACTTTTACTATGTGCCATAATATGACAACACTTAATTGATCTGTTTTATCTACATTTCAAATATTACATGCAATGCATTAGACATTCATAGAAATAAACCAACTTGTTCACAGAAGCGCATATAGTGTGTGTGTGTGCGTGCGTGCGTGCGTGCGTGTGTGTTTATTGACCAATAAAAATGCTTGTTACATATGGGCTTGGATTTCCATTGGTTAATATTTACGATAAAGAATAAGATTACGTTTAAGAAAGTTCGTAGTTAAGGGCTTTGGTGACTGCTGACTTAAAGTCGTCCATTAAATTTAAAAAGTATGATATTTATTCTTGTAATAAGACAAGTACTGACATTTCAATATTTGAACACCCAGACTGTGCTTTAGTTCTTGGATCTTCAAGTACCCGTAGGGATAACAATCCACTTTGGGTAAAACTTTAACGCTATCTTTAATATCTGAAGGACATGACTTGAGATACGACTGGAGTGGGTGTATTGGGCCGTTTTAACTCTATTATAAAACGCACAAATAGGTAGGTTTTGTCTCCAGAAAGAATGTAAAATTACCATTATGGTAGAATAATGGCCGAATGGGCGGAAGTTTTGGTCCGTATGCCTTGACGTCATTCTATGAATAGCAGTTACGTCGCTGACATTGACCTCTGAACTCAACCTCCGCGCAGAGATTTAAATGTGTCCCAGCATAGCTGGTCTGAATCCCTGCCGGCACGAAGTTCCACGTGAACATTGGCGAACACTTGAAGCGAAATAAAATCGTGGACAAGCACTTGATAAAAACGTGGACAACGTAAAATCCTTGCGGTGTTATGTTTATTTATTTATTTATTTATTTATTTATTTTCATTTTAACTCTATATATATACCTGGACCAATAATGCAACATGTCTGTGTCATTGTTATAAAAAAATAATGATAAAATTAAAATTGTGTACAAAATAAATCTTCAATCTTCTTATAATTGTCTCCCCTGAAAACTTCCAATTCTGTAAGTTTTTAACTCGTGGTCAGTGGTAACTGAGAAGAGTACCAATGGGGAAGTAACCACCGCGAGGAGTTTGCTCCAAACTAAGACGGATCACTAGCAAAATTTTGCTTTTTCAGCACATGCGCTACGGTAATGTGGTGAAAATTTGTTCCAAAATAGTACATAAAACACTTTGCAGTTGAAAAAATTTCATCAAACGAACGTGACTTTCTATATAAGTATTCTATCAATATTTCCCCGGGGGGGGGGGGGGGGGGGCGGCGGGCTAACCCAGGGACTTAGACAAATTTTATTTTTGGGGGGTTCTAATTCTCCACGCTAAATCCCGTCAGTGGGAGATGCTATATGTCCATCAAATGGCCCGGAGGCCTTAACTACCGGGATCTAAAATCCGACCAAAGTTTTTTACCCCGGGACCCGGAATCATTCGGAATGTCAAATTCCCGCCTGTCGGGAATCGCTTTCAGTCTAAAGTCCCGTTTATGCCCGCCGCCCCCCTCCCCCCCCCCCCCGGGGAAAAACGTTGATAGGTGCATTAATGCAGTGTGGGTATCCTTTCGCTTCAATAATATGTTCTGTTATCCCGCACGTCGACAAATCACCGGTTTGAAAGCGTAAATGTGTAGTCAACCGTAAGTAGTAGTTATTTACCCAGAATACCATGCGCCAACTCTCTCAATAAACCAACAAGTTTAACTCGAAGACATGCTTTTAGGTTTAGAGACACATGCTTTTATATTTTTTTGAAGATGTTGGTAGGGTAAGCATTGGTATGAACTAATAAATCACTGATATGTTTAAGATTGGAGACTACAGTATGACACTTGCGCTGAGGTGGGTTACATTCAACTAGAAAGTAGCCGGTAAAAAGATGGTGATAAAACAATCATTTTTTTTAGTGTCGAGTTCTTTTTTACATATTACATGACATACCATTTTTATCGCTTATTCAGCTTAGAATGCTCTTTAAGAAAAGGATGGTTATCAGGGTCCCTATGTGCAAAATGTTGCATTTATTTTTGGTTAAAGTTATCGCTTTTACATTAACGTACATAACGATTGGAATTAGTATATTGTAACCTTGACATTGCACGAGGACCCCGGGTAAAAAACGTCTTCTTCTTCTTGAGGTGTCACGTGATCTAGGTGCGATCGGTCGCATGTTTTTAGCGGGATAAAAAAAACACAAATTTTATCGAAATAACTGTGTTTTAAATTAACATTTTGCTTGGATTCTAACTGGATTGTATGTGCAAAAGTGATCTCTATCGGAACATTATGAATTACGATGCCGAAAGCGAGATACGAGAAAAGAAAAGAAAGAACCAGTCGTGACAATGATCCTAAGGTTAGCAAAGTACATAAACAAAGAGGCCCGTCTGCGGACTCCGATAGCGGTAACGTTTCAATAAGTGATATTCTAAATAAGGCGAACTCAGTGTTGTATAGCGTAGAAAATTTAGAAAATAGTGTATTTGTAAGTAGTCCCAGTGGTAGTATAAATATTAGCGGAAATCTTAAAAGTGAGATCGGTAGTGGAGGAGAACATTCCAAAATGGCGGAAAGTAGTGTTGAACCCACAATTCGTGACGTAATGGTGCTATTGAAGGCCGTCAGTGGTCGTTTAGAGTGTTTGGAAACGAGAATGAATGTCGTAGAGTCTATTGAGAAACGCATGGAGAGTTTTGAGAAGGACATGAAAAGGCTGTGGGTGGTGCATGAGGAGAGAGCTAAGAGGGTGGATGAGCGGGTATCGTACCTGGAGGATAAGGTGGAAGGGGCAGATATACATGCTGCGGAGATAGCGGAGAGGGTACAGGTGCTAGAGAAGGAGCGTGTAACCCTGCGGGATGACGTCAGCTATCTACAATCGCAAACCATGCGAAATAACTTAATTTTTACTTCGGTACCGGAGGACGCCGGAAACGGGAACGAGACGCCGGAGACGACGGAAGCAAAGCTGCGCCAGCATTTGGTGAGCGCGTTCAAGATTTCACAGGAAGTAGCAACTTATATTAAGTTTGAACGTGTACACCGGTCTCCGGGGTCGCCGACGCATGGCAAAATAAGAAACGTTGTTGCCAAGTTCACCTACTGTAAAGACAGGGAAATGGTAAGAAAACGGTGGAAGGAACTTGACGGCACGGCGTACCGCGTTTTTGAACAATTTCCCCCGGAAGTAATACAGAAAAGGCGCCAATTGGTGCCGAAAATGAAGGAGGCGAGGCGGCTGGGTAAATGGGCGTACCTGGCCTACGACACGCTCTACATTGACGGAACCCCGGTGCGCGCGTAGGAGCACGGTGGTGGTGAAGTATCGATCCTGTCGTGGAACATTAACGGACTGACTGATAGAAAGAAGTCATCTTCTAACTTTGTAAATATTTTGAGCTCCCATGATATATGTTTTTTGTATGAATCTTGGGCGAATAGTTCTAGTGATATCAATTTAAGTGGATATTTGTTTTTTAACTTCTTCAGAAAATTTCAAAATAGAAAAGCTCATAGAAATAGTGGTGGCATTGTTATATATATTAAAGAAGAATTAGCTGATGGAATAGAAATTGTAAAAAACCATTATGATACAATTATCTGGTTAAAACTTGATCACACATTTTTTAATATTTCAGATGACTTTTATATCTGTGCAACTTATATATGGGGGCATGAGTCTCCAGTTTATAACACATTTAATGTAGATCTGTTCGAAATCTTAGAAAATGATATTACTAATTTTTCTGAATTTGGTAAAATTTTTGTAGCTGGAGATCTGAATAGTAGAGTTGGCAATAAATGCGATTATATTGTACAATATAGAATTAATACTGTACACGATGACGCTGATTACTGCCCTGATAACGCCTCTGTTAGGGCCTCAGTAGATAGTACACTTAATAGCCATGGGGTAAAATTACTAGATTTATGTAAATCCACATGTTTACGTATTGTTAATGGTAGAGTAGGCAATAGCGGTAAGCAAACTTTTTATTCTAATAACGGTACGTCTGTCATTGATTATTTGTTGGCAAACGAATGCAGCTTTTCAAGTATATCTGATTTTACCGTGCATGATTTTTAACGAATGGAGTGATCACGCCCCGTTACATTTTTCCTTATTATGTAATAATGTCTCGTCTGAGTATCAGTCTTACACAGACGTTAAGTACAAATGGGACGATGCGTTATGTGGGCATTTTCGTTCAGGAATTATCTCCATGTTACCTGTATTTAATACTATTGTACAACATATAGATTACTCAAGTAGAACGTCAATTAATGACGTGTTGAATAGATTTACTGAAACCATTCGCAGTGTTGCAGACCCGTTATTTTCTAAAACATGTGTTAAAAAAACAAACCCTATTTTCAATTTAAATAGCTGTATAAAGAATGCAGAATGGTTTGATAACGAGTGCGATACTGCACGAAATTTGTACCATGACGCTTTGCGTATTTTTAACTCGAGTAAAACAGATATAAACAGAGAACATTTATGTACAAGTAAGAGGTATTATAAGGACTTAATACGCAAGAAGAAAGCCTGTTGTTATAGGCAAAAAATGTTGGAGATTGAAAATCTAAGAAAACACAAACCAAGGGACTTTTGGCGGTTTTTCAAATCAAAAAATAGCGTCATTAAAAATAAAATATCTCTAGAAGAATTTACAAAGTTTTTTGAAAACCTTAGTAGCAATATGTCAGATTTTTGTAATATTGAAGCAGAAGATTTCTGTTTAAATAATGATTTTAACTTAGAAAATTCTGTATTTCCTGAACTTGACAAACCTATATCTGTCGAAGAAGTTAATTATGCAATAAAACATTTAAAACGAAATAAATCATCGGGTAGTGATTGTATATTGAACGAATATTTCCTTGAATGCAGTGATATTTTATCTAACCATTTGTGCGATATGTTTAACGGTATTTTTGTATCGGGCTTCTTTCCCGATAAATGGACAGAAGGGGTTATAATCCCTTTGCATAAAAAAGGTGATGTTAATGATGTAAATAACTATAGAGGGATTACTTTAGTAAGTTGCTTTTCACAATTATTTACCACGATTTTAAATAAGCGCATTGAAACTTTCTACAATGAGAACAATATTATTTCGGACGCGCAGTTCGGATTTAGGAAAGGTTATTCAACTGTTGATGCTACTTATATATTGATGTCGATTGTACAAAATTATTTAAATGAAAATAAACGTTTGTATGTTATATTCGTCGATATGTTAAAATGTTTTGATAGTATATACCGCAATGCATTATGGTTAAAAATGTTTAAGTCTGGTATACAAGGCAAATTGCTTAGATTAGTGAAGGATATGACTTTGTATGCGAATGTTAAGTCACGTGTTAAATCATGTACATCTTATTCAGATTATTTTAGTTATGCGGTTGGACTGAGGCAAGGGGAGGTTATGTCGCCGATTTTGTTTTCTTTATTTGTTGAAGATCTAGAACTTTACCTACAAGATAACATTAACTCTGGTTTGAATATAGATGATATTGTGTTGATTGTACTATTATTTGCCGATGACATGGCTATTTTAGGCAAGTCTCCTGCTGAAGTACAATCACATTTAGATAACTTATATTTATATTGCAATTCTTGGGGGCTAAATGTTAACACGGTAAAAACGAAAATAATGGTATTTCGGAAAAGGGGTGGATTAAAAGAAAATGAAAAATGGGCATACAATGGCAATGAAATTGAAGTGGTTGATAACTTTAACTATTTAGGCACAGTGTTGAATTATACTGGAAGTTTTAAATTAAACCAGGAACATTTGGTTGGTAAAGCCCTTAAGGCCATGAATATATTATTGTTTAAATGCAATGAATTGGACATAAAACCAAAAATATTCTGTCAGTTGTTTGACTCTTTCGTGGGTTCTATATTAAATTATGCTTCAGAAGTATGGGGTTTTGAAAAGTCAGATGATATTGAACGCATACATTTGAAATTTTGCAAACGATTGCTACAGGTTAAAATAAATACATGTCATGTTGCTGTTTATGGAGAATTAGGTAGATATCCTTTGTATGTAAACAGGTTTGTTAAAATTCTAAAATATTGGTTTAAAATTATAAATAATAAAAATATCATAATGCAAATTGTTTATAAACAAGCTTTAAATGATTGTAATAAATGTTATACAAATTGGGTCTCGAATGTCAAAAAAATGTTAAATAAGTATGGATTTGGTTATGTATTTGAAAATCCAAGCGTTGTGCAAGTAAATAGTTTTATTAATGAGTTCAAATGTAGACTTGTTGACAATTTTAAACAAGAGTGGTATGGTAAAATGAATAACAGTTCTGTATTAGATATGTATAAAGTTTTTAAAACCTCTTTGGAATATGAAGCATATTTAGACTTACTCCCTAGACGTCTGCGCTTATTTTTTGTAAGATTAAGAGTCTCTGCACACCCGTTGAGAATCCAAACCGGCAGATATGCTCAGAATAACATCTCACGAAACGAACGTTATTGTTTATGTTGTAATGACTTTGATTTAGAAGATGAATACCATTTTATATGTATATGCCGCTGTTACACTGATTTAAGAAAAAAATATATTAACCGTATATTTTATATTAACCCATCCGTATATAATTACCACAAGTTATTAGTTTCATGTGACAAATCAGTAATTTCTAATATATGTAAATATATCAAAGAAGCTTTTGTTATAAGAAGTGCGATCCTAAATAATATTGTTTAGATAAATTTCATTACCGCCTCGATAGAACTTAAGTGTTGTTGCCATCGATTGTGTTTATTTGTATTCTGAAATGAATATTTTATGTATATAATGTTATTTTGTATACCTATTTACGTGACAGAAATAATGTTTATATTTATGTATGAAGACGATGTACTGTTGTATAAGTCTGAATAAATTGTCTGTCTGTCTGTCTTCGTTTTAAAACGCTTTCTTTCGCTATCACGGTTAGGAGACTCACCGGACCATCTCATTTCGAGGTGTTAAGAAAATGTCCGGTGGTGACTTCCGAGGTGGTTCGGTGGAGTAAAACTATTGTCAACAGTGCGTATGACTTTCAAATTTTGTATTATTTTTTAAAAGCACAAGGTGCTTTTTAAGAAATCGGCCAATATCATTATAAGTAGGAAGGATAAAAGAACACTCTTTCGTAGTTTTGTTAAAAAATTGACAAATATAAAGACTGTAGCATTTTGATAAGTTGAAGTCAATGAAAGAATATATATGTCTATGATACTCTATCTACTAACATGTTTACCCGTCTGATTTCCTACTACAACCCATTATGAAGTGTGACGACTGATGATCACAAATATAAATGTCTTCACATACGCTTTACATGTTTTGCAAGTTTCTTTTTGGGTTCTGTATAGTTCTACGACAGGAAGTTTAGAATATCCTACAATCGTCCATTGTCGATGATCTGCGTCCGTTTGATTTATCTTTTGAGCCCGTTTGATTTATCTTTTGAGCCCGTTTTATTTATCTGTGAGCCCCGTTTGATTTATCTTTGAGTCCCATTTGATTGCTCTTTGAGCACAATTTGATGTATCTACGAATACGAATGTTCTTAATCTCAAACATAGTGACATTAAAAAATTGACCAATGAAAATGCCTATTACATACGGGCTTAGATTTCTATTGGTTATTATTTAAGATTAAGAATAAGATTAAGTCCGTAGTTATGGGCTTTGGTGGCTGCTGATGTCAGAGTGCGATATAAGCCGTATATCACCGGAACTACTCGGTCCTATCCGTCATGTATTATCGCCAACTTGGCGGAATCGTCGGCTCTAAATCATGACGTTCAAGCACGATATCAGAAATACCTCGACAAAATCGTTTAGTCCCACGCACTTTAACACGATATAATACATTTGTTACTATATATAGTAACAAAATCGGTGGGTCTACGAGGTCATTAGGCGGCTTTTTTCCGTAGTATGCGTTTTCAGCCGCCACGAACTCGGCCATTATGCATAATTGGCGAGCCAATTAAGCCCTACAGCCCTCAAGCCATAGGGGACATCTTCGGGTGATTATCGCATAATAGCTAGCAGCAACTAATTATTAATCTCTAAATAATGTTAACAGAACAGAACAGAACAACACGTTTATTTTCACCCAAGTATATACATATACAATAAGGGCAATATAACAAAGCTAACTATTTAATGAATTATTGACTTCCAATAATTCTTTCGTTCGATAAAGCGTTATAATGATCGATATATAAGGGGGGTATTTACAATAACAAGTGATAATACTAATACAAATACTAAAACTAATACTACTAATAATAATAGTGATAATAATAATAATAATATTGTTATCAACATAACATCATAGTAATCGTACGCATAATAAAAGAAAAAAGGGCGATCGTAAATAGTCGTGATCGCGTCTATAATCATCATCATCTTACTGGCACATTTATTTATGGTACAAAAATGCATTAAAAAAAAAAATAAGTTGGTAATATTTTGCATTCTAGTATATGTACATTTAACAATAGCGATAAGGCAAAGGTACATTTTAGATGATATGTTGTTAACTTTTGTTATATAAACAACTGGTTAAGTAAAAAAAATTAAATGACATTTATGTCGAGATGAGTGCTTGAGAATATGGGTTACACAGATGTTAAAGGATCGCATAATCACATAATTTGATACAAACCGAGATTGATTTATGATAAAGGAAGACTGAGTATAAGCAAAGGTTGTTAGGAATGTCATTGGTAGCTGGTGGCATTGGCCGTCTAAATACAGTAAAGCACAGAATCTAAATAAATAAATGCAAACATGAATTATTTGACTATTAAATGAATAGCTGTTTACAGATTGCTATTGGTAAACATGAATTATTGACTATTAAATAAATAGCTGTTTACAGACTGCTATTGGTAAATGGTGGCATTTACAGTATACAGCTGGGACATTTGCAGTCAGAAGCAGTATATTAATGAGAACGTTTTAGCAAATAAAGCTGTTGTAAAAACAACTACGGCTTAAACTTGCTGAAAATAAAACAAATAAATTTGCTTGTATCTTTTAATAGTTGAAGCGAATCAGATGATAGAATTGTGTTAAGGGTAGCTTCCTGAAGGTTATGCCCTAAGAAACGTTCTCTTTCAGTTTTAAAGAAATCACAGTGA
Organism: Congeria kusceri; assembly: GCA_027627225.1. Lineage (NCBI taxonomy): Eukaryota > Metazoa > Mollusca > Bivalvia > Myida > Dreissenidae > Congeria > Congeria kusceri. The sequence goes on along the minus strand of CM051035.1, from coordinate 56,296,690 downwards.
AGCAGATAGTGATGTTCGGAGCCAACTTGACCAGAGTTACAGAGTCTACATGTTCTCTGATCAAAGGGTGTTCCGTCATATCGACCTGTCTCGACTGGAAACCAGTGATTAGCAGTTCTGAATTTAAAAAGGTAATTAGATTCATATTTTGTTAGTTTTGTAAGGTAGCCTTCAAATATTGGGGCTGTTTTAAAACTTGTATATGTTTGTCCTTTATGACTTTGTTGTAGTTGAATGTGCCATTGAATTTTAAATTGTGTTAGTAATTCGGTTTTGACTTGGCGATGTATATTGTTTTGGGTTATTTGGAATTGGTTGTTCCATAAATGACTTAGGTTTACTGAGGTAAGAATTTCATTTATTTTGTTAGCCCATTTAAAGTCTGAGTTTGGCAAGTTCATCATATATTTGTAAATTTGTAGTGATAATTTCTGGTCTTTGCCTATTAGAAGTCTATTCCAGTATGAGATCATTCGGCATTTGATGTTTAATGCTATGGGGTGTCGGCCAAGTTCGCCATATAAAAAAGCTATTGGTGTTGATTTTCGAGCATTGGTGATTTTTCTGAGAAAGTTGTTATGGACTTTTTCCAGTATATCTATGTTTTCGTAGCCAAATATTTCAGAACCATAGGTTAAAATTGGTAGTACAGTGTGATCAAATAGTTTTAGAGTGAGGTCAATTGGTAGATTTGCGTTGTTGGCACGTATGTATAGAAGATGCATTGCTTTGGTTGCTTGCTCAGCTATATGTTTTCTCGCATTAAGGAAAGACCCATTGCTGGATAGAGTTATACCGAGGTAGTGGTAACGATCTGTGATTTCTACAGGATTGTTGCCTAATTTAAAATTAAAATTTTGTAGTTGTCTTGCACCGAATACTACAATTTTTGTTTTGTTTAGATTTATCTTTAGATGCCAGTTGACACAATAATTATGAAAGATGTCTAGACTGTTTTGAAAATCTGATTTAGAGTCTGATAGAATCACCGAGTCGTCAGCATAGAGTAGGACAAGAAGTTTAAGCCACAGAGAAAGAGTTAGGGGATCTGTTAGTTCTATGCCAACCGAGCCATTATAATGCATATGTGTTTGAAGGTCATTCAGGTACAAGGAAAAGAGTAACGGTGATAAATTTTCTCCTTGCCGGACACCAATTTCTGAGATGAAGGCTTCTGATAGGTTGCCGTTAGAAGAGATGCGTGATTTGATGTTGTGATACATATTTTGAATTAGTTGTAGGAATTTACCATTAATGTTGTGTTTGAGGAGTTTATTCCATAAGCCAATTCGCCAGACTTTATCAAATGCTTGAGAGAAATCGATGAAGGCACAGTATAGTTTCTGTTTTCTTTTTTTTAGTATTTCGATTAGTGAGTGTAATGTAAAGATGTGGTCAGAGCATGAATACCCTTTTCTAAAACCAGCTTGATTTTCATCTAAACTATTATTTTCATTTAGAAATTTAGTTAATCTGTCATTTAGTAAGGATGTAAAGAGTTTACCTAAGCAGCTCAAAATAGTAATAGGTCTGTAGTTATTTGGGTCTTTTGGGTCACCTTTATTTTTGTATATGGGTATGATAATTCCATTTAGCCAGCTTTGTGGGATAAATCCAGTTTCCAAGACACAATTAAATAATTTACAATAGACTGGAATAAGGAGATGTTTAGTAGTCTTAATGAATTCATTTAAAATGTTATCAAATGGGCTTGGTGTTTTAGAGTTTTTGAGCTTTTGGATACATTTTTCAATTTCTTCGTTTAAAATTATGGCATTTAATGTGTTATTTGTGTTGTTCAGATCTTGGTGAATTATGTCATTGAAGCGATTATCAACTATTGTGTTGGTGTTAATTTCTTTGAAATGGTCATAAAATTCTTCTAGTGTTGGTGTTATGCTAACTTTAGTTTTTGGTTTTAGTTTATTTAGAAAAGACCAGTACTGTTTAGGGTTTTTATCTGTCATAGAGCGTAGTTTATTAGACATGTTTTGTTTGCTAGCATTGATATGGAAGTTCATTGTGCGTTTGTAGTGTTTACTGCAATTTGTCATTCTAAGTTTGTTGTCTGGGGTTTTGTTTTTAATGTAGTAATTTTTGGCAGCATGGTAATTCTTGCGTGCTTTAGAGCATTGGGGGCCAAACCAATGTTTTTTATTTTCATGAGATGTGTTATAATAATGTTTATTGTTTTCAGGATATGTGCTGGTGTATGCCTGATTGAAGACTGATTGAAGTTCATCGGTGATGTGCTCTACTGTCTGATGGGAATGAGGGTATGTGTTCATTTGTGTTAAAATTTGTTCTACTTTGTTTAGGTTAATATTGTTGACAAATTGATCTGTTAATTCAGGCTTCCATTTACGTTTCTGGTTAGTGTTTGTTAGATTTTTGGTGGTTACGTTTGAGCATACTTGATGTGGGGTATTTATGGTCCAAGCAAGGGCATTGTGTCCATCTGAAAAGAGTGAATCTGTTTCAATTATATGGAAATCAGAAATATGGTAAAAGCACTCGGATGAGGCAATAACATAGTCGATGGTTGATTTATTTCTAAAAGTTAATATGTCAGTGGCATTCTCTGGAGGGAGTCTTCCATTGAGGATGAAAATGTTGGTATTTTTACATAGGTCGATAAGGCGAAATCCGTGTGTGTTTGTGCGATGGTCTTTAGAGTTGCGATTTAGTGGAATTGATAATTTTTCGAGTGTTTTGTATTTGTCAAGTTGGCTCTGCATGTCATCATCAATATTAAAAATATCATTTAAATGGGGATCTGATATTGCATAATCTCTCATACTGCCAACTCTGCCATTAAAATCACCTGCAAGGAATACATATTCATTTTCATTACACTTTTGGGAGATTTCATTTTCAAAGACCATGAAATCATCTTCATTAAAAAATCTTGAGTTTTCCGGTGGGACATATACTGCTCCTAATATTAAATTTTCTTCAAATTGTGTAAATGTTTTACAAATAGAGATCCAAAGTACATATTCAGAATTAGATTGTAATATTTTAACAAAAGGGGTCAGTTCATCTTTGATAAAGATTCCAATGCCACCAGATTTCCTTTTATATTCCTGTTCTCTGTGTTTAGCTAGGTATTCAAAGTTATTTATTTTAATAATATCATGAGTATCCGTATGAGTTTCCGATAAGCAAAGTATGTCATAATTGGTCACAAATTCAATAAATTCTGGGTAGTGTAGGCGTTTCTTGAGTCCACTAACATTTAATGTTCCTAATTTTATATTGTTTCGTTTCAGGTCAGAGGATAGTTCTATCCCCCCACTGTCCTAGTGGGAATGGTTGTTGGCATCTGGGATCCTGTTAATATTGGTCGATTTTGGCGGCATGTTCGTGTCAGTTGGATGAGGAGTGTCCCAAGGTCGTTGTATGCTCTGGGCTATCGGTTGCGAGGACTGCATTAGAATGGGAGCTCTTGGCGATACTGGAGCATGGCTGCGCGCCTGCGCTGCCCTTGGCGGATGAGGAGATACTGATTGTGTCCTCCTGGAGACATGCTTGGCACTTTGCACCAGTGGTGATTCAGCTGATTTATGAACTGTTGTGTTTCCGGAATTAACTGTGGGTCCATTTAATGCTGTGCCGGGAAGTGAAGGACTCACATGTGTTATTCTGGGTTGTGATGCTTGTCGGGGTTGAGTTGGCTTGGTGTTGAAGACTAAGGGACGATCACTGACTCTATTGCCTTGAAGTATATGGTTCCAGTCGGGGAATGTATCTTCAACCACCTTACCGTCCATTACAATCTTAGCCGGGAAGACCATTGCAACTTTACTTCGTGGATTGCTTTCACGGAGTTGTTTGTATTTAGGCCACAGAGCTTTCCGTGCCTGGGTGATCTCCTTTGGGTAGTCCCGGTTAATGCTGAAGCGCGACCCTCTTAAACGGTTTGCGTGTGCAAGGATGTTTACTGTGTCTTGGTAGTCCAAAAAGTTAACAATTATGCCTCGTGTGACTCCCCTGGAGAACTTTCCAAGGCGATGCGCTCGCTGGATGTGAGGACATGGTGTTATGCGAAGCTGTTCGGCAAGGAATTGTGCGACGACATTTGAACAGATTTCGTCTCTTTGTTCGCTGAGTCCGCCAAATATAAGGTTATTCCTTCTACTACGGGCTTCAATGTCGATAGATTTATATTCTAGGAGTTTGAGGCGTGTATTGTGCTCAGTGAGTGTTCCTTCAATACCTTGAATTTTCATATGCATTTGTAGGCATTCATCAACTTTGTGTTCCAAGTTTTTCATGTGTTTAAAAATTTCAACCAATTTGCCGTCAAGAGATAAATCTTCAAACTCGTGTTGGCTTGTTTTAATTACACCACTGTTGCATTCTCCACCTGTATTTACTCTGGAACGTTTCCTATTTGAAGTGTCATAGTTCGCGCTATTTCCCGCCTGTGGGATGAGGAAACGGTTTTGGGTGATAAATGGCTCATCCTGCGAATTTTCATTGCTGTAACTATCAAAACTGTCCAGGTGATCCATACTTGCAAGTTCAGAGTTGACTTGATGCTTTTTACTTATATTTATACCGAACAATAGAGATTTCTAAATACCTAGTTGAAAATTGGCGACTGTTTACAAACTACAAACTACAAACTACCGAAAGTATTCAAGTGTATTAAAGTGTACTATTTTTCTTTCGTTTTCACGGTTTATTCCCATCTGTTCAACGGAAAGTAATTAATCCAGCTGATTCATTTCGCACCTGTCACCCTTGCGATTTGCGACTCGCTCATGTGTGGCGAAGAACAGAGAAATACCCGTCGTGAGAACTTGTCAATTAACAGTTAGTGACACAGTTGTTGAACTTTGCGTTTGTCTCCAAACCCGAGACAAAGAAAAACTAGCAAACATGCATTTTCCAAGTCAATATTATAGTTTTATAGCTAAAATGTATCTATAGCGATAGAGACTCACATGCGAATCACATATATCCAATCGTAGTCCGTATACACTGTACTAGAATCACTTTATTCCAAATTCTTATTGCGCTTAAAAAACATCGACTAACTACACCGGAAACGGAAGTCATCATAAACAATATTGTGTAATATAATGTGATCGTTAACGAAACATCGTATAGAAGTCGAATTATGTATTCTTTCCTTTGGCACACTTTTCAACTTACGATTAAATATACAAGGATAAGAATACCATACATTTCTTTATTTGAGGGCTCTGCCCGTCTATTCTAGGCCAATTCAATTCATAAAAGCATTGCATTCTTACTGTCATGAGAAAACTCTTTCATTCGTCTACTGGCATAGAAACCATAAAATGTTATTCAAATCTACAAAATAACACACATTATGGAGATATAACATTAATATGACTTTCAAGTTCAAGACGGGTGCCAGATTATTTCATTCAATCGTTTTGGACGGTACAACACGGTCATTAAATAACTCACAAATGTGCTATGAACTGTTTTTTTCATCGAACCAAACTAACGGACAGTCAGACGAACATGTTTTACACGAAATAATGTGAAAAGGTACTCGTATATGATTTTGTTGTGAAATAATACGGCTAGTGATGCTGACGTTGTGTCAATTTCGCTGACATAATGGTGCCAGAAAAAAATATGAAATCGCCAGGAATTGGAGCCAATGTTGTGGACACACCTCTACTTTATCACTTAATATCTTTTTTATGAATGCATAAAACAAATACAATTTGGTGTGATTGCTAATCGAACATATAATATTGAACAAAAAAGTGTGTCGATTTAGATTTTTGGGAACTAAACTATTGATTGAGACAAAACTGTTTAAAGTCGAAAGTAGTCATTGATTTGACTCGAATGTCGACTTTAAATCATATTTAATTCGAAAATAATAAATGTCTTTTATATGGTATACTGTGCCAACAATGTATTGCATCTGACATTTTTTTATAATATAAAAAAAAGAAAACAATATCATTTAAAAATAAAGGTATATATACTCATTGTCTATAGTTTATCGTTTTTGATAAACTTTGGCGCCGGTTCTACGTTGTATGTAAGAAATCGTAGGGGACGGGATAGGTCGGGTATGTTTTGCAGAAGTTGATGTGTATGTTTTACAAATGTGAGCGAGCGAATCGAGCGATTTTTTGTGTGCATATTTATCTAGTTTTGACCGTTTCATATATTCCCATATATGTATGGTCCGAGAGTTTAAGGGGGGGAGGTCCGCCGGGTGGGCCCCCCCCTGGATCCGCTAGTGAATTTGCTCCAGAGGCATCACCAGCTATCGCATAAAGAAACTATACGATAAAAAGTTACCGAAACGTTATTATTTTAGTCGGTAAGATGTCCGTTAGAAGCGATTTCTGCAAATTTTCATATGTCAATACCAACGTAAAGTATACGTTTGACATTGAGAACTTGTGTAGTCCATAGGCTATCCCCCCATGACTAAATGCGTGACAAGCATTTTCATTGGTCAATTTTTAAGGTTGAAAAGATTCATACCTTTCGTAGAGATAGGGTCTGTGCGAAACAAAGCAACATAGGACATAATTTAGGAAATTCCTATAGAATAACTGTGACTTTAAGACTTAAAATCTTTGCACACACGAACTGAATAGATATTGTGTAACAAAAGAACGTTGTTGTAATTTTGCTTTTTGTAACAAACATTTGTTGTATTAAGATACATTCATTCTACGTGTAAATCGTGTTATAAACATGTTTACAATGTTTAAAATTTTGTTAAGATTTGTTTATTTTATTTAAGAATTTTGTTGTGTGTTTGTTGTATCCAATCGCTATGTGAAGAAATTGTAATGCCCGACAGTATACAAGTTGGACAAGTTTAATTAATAGCTCTAAACAAATTTACCTTTCTTAAGAATACACAACTTTTACATAAAACAAAGGCGGGTTATATTGACATTCATAACTTTAATCTACGTTTCAATGTTGATCAAGCGTTTACAAATACACGCAAGAAAGTCAAAATGTCAATAAAGGTCCAGCTTTATAAGGCACGAAATCTTCGTGGCGTTGCCAGAACCTTTTTTGAGCCTGTGAGAATTGCGCACGTGATTTTACGGAGTTTACAAGATGGCGGCGGAACTAGATCTTGTGAACCGAGATCCGAATAATATTAACAACCATCTTGCTGTAAGTCATTTTAATGTTTGTTTTGCTAAAGTATATATACAATAAAATAAAATTATTGAGGAAATATTGATAGTAAAATGACAATATGTTAAGATTTTCTGTTGTTGTTGTTGTATTTGAACATTAACCGGTGGATCTAATAGTATATTTGCAAATAACTTTACTAAACACAAAAACTATGTAGAATTTTTATTCTTATTTATAAATATTAACACATGTGACGAGTTAAATAAAAAAAATGTACATTATAAAACCTCCGGAAACGTAGACAAGTATTTTATTTAAAAATGACCATATTACATTAATGTTCACAGCATCATACAGGACATGTGAAATTTCTCCCTGGTAAAAGTGTGTTACTAAAATTATAAATAAATGACATTTTCCTTAACTTGGCCATGTACATGTAATATTTTATACAAATATAATGTTTTGATATGCAATAACAATTTTATATTGACCTATGGTTATACGTGTTAACTAATCCAATTATAATCATCTTTTACCGCCAGACTTTTGAGGGGTGTGATAAAATGGCGCAAATACTAGTCTGCACATAATGTTTTCTAATGCATAATATTTCTTTTTATACATTTTAGTGTCAGTTTGAGGACGTATTGGCCGAGCCCGATGGCACCCACAGTATCGACTGTGTCTGGAAACTCGCCCACACGTGTTTCAACCTCTGGAAGGGCCTCTGCTACAAGCTCTACACCATTCTCTGCGGCATGTGCATCGCCGCCCAGTGGGGCTGCGAGTTCGCCTACATCTCCTTCGTCCACATCTGGTTCTTTACTCCCTGCTTAAAGATGTTGGACATCAACTGCGGCTGCTTCAAGAAGCTCTACACTCAGTGCGTCGGTTGCTGCGTTGAGCCGTGCTGTATGGCTTGTGGAATGTTGTTCCATCAGTTCAAGAAATAAAAAGACTAATTTTCTTTCTGTACGGAAGTGCCATTACTTTTTTCTGTGGCTTTCCGGAAATGTATTCTTAGGATATGTATTCTAAGCGTGAACTGTGATATTGATAAATGTAGATAACCCGACACATTCTGAATATTGTGAAACACGCCCTTAAAGTTAAACTTTCTAAGGCAAAAATTATGAAAACAATACTGCAGTACGGAATTTGCAACAAACTACCGGTATTGAGTGACATAGCGTTCTTATACATTTCATTGAAGCTATGGAGAAAAGAGCACACCCTTCACATATATGCGTCCGAATGACTGTGTGTGTTATTATTTATTAATGATGTATTAATTATTGAAATTGCAACGGGGTAGTGGATGTGGTGTCCGTCTAGCGACCGGAAGGTCCCGGGTTCGATCCCGACTCAAGGACCGTTCTCAAGATCTTTCAATGGACACCAAGTACTGGTTCTTTCCTGGACAAGGACGCGAGAGTGTCTCCATAAGCCTAAACTTTCGAGGCAATCAACCTAAAATAAATAGGCTTAAACTAATGGTTTGTGTCATTCTACAGGTTAATAACTGTCCATTTAAGATGCGAGAGAAATTAAACATTATGGTATATATGTACATGTACTAGTAATCTAGGACCAGATACGATACAAGGGCTATATTCCAGAAACATCTTAAGTTTACCTTAAAATATTTTCACTCAAGTTCCAATTTTCGTAAGGTAATATTTTTCAAACTGCAGATAAATTAATGATTCCAATTACAGTTAAGTAAATAGTTGCAGATGATAGGTTGATGATTAGTGAACATTTAGCAGAATTTCATGTATATATGGAATAAAATGCTTAAGGGGAACGGCCAAGTTTTGACATACCTTTGATATTTTGTAGATATAAGTCAGTAGATTATAATGTTGCTTATGTAAAATTGGAAAATTATTAGTTTGATGCTTAAAAAAGATGATTTTGTTCATCGGCAACTTCCGTACGCCGCTCGGTAATTTCCGCCGCCATTTTCTTGATGACGTAGTTAATTCCCAACGCTCCATTAATAAGATAGGTCGCCATTATTACTTACTAAATTTCTTTAACAAAAATTGGCATCTGAGCAATTCTTTTATGACAATATTTAGTTTTAGGTATGGTGAGTCGTTGTGCTTGCTTTCTGGTGAAAATGACGATTTTAAGGATAAGATTTTACTTAAGATGTTTCTGGAATACGACACCTGCATGGTTAAAAAGGATGTTCTAATTGCCAGGGTGATGCTTCTGTGGATGTGTCAGATTATCTCAATTATGGGTTATTTATTTAATTTACATCGTTTGTTTCTCATTTGAATAATCAAATGAATAGTTTTCTTCCAGTCGTGTGGATTTTTATGAAACTTTATACATGTATTTGTATACCGTTTTGATGCGTGAACTACATGTAGCCAGTCATGTATGTTATGCGGATGGCGGATGAGATGTTATACATGCATTAGAGTAGAAATAGGTACAGTCCACAAACCTGGAAGAATAAATGTGAAAAATTAAACAAACATGCGTTCTTCTTTTATTCTGAATACTAATTGATTAGGGTTGGCCTTTGTCTGTTTGTCCACCGTCCATTTTAGACTTCAGAATAAAGAATAAATAAACTTCGATTTTCATTGGTTTAATGTTTAAGATTAAGACCAAGATGAAACTTAAGAATGTTCGAAGTCATTGGGCCTGGCCTCACGACTATGAACATTCTTAAGCTTCATCTTAGTCTTATCTTTAAATATTAAACCAATGGAAATCAAAGCTCAAATGTTACATGCATTTTCATTGGTCGATATTTTAAGTTGAGACTAATTTGAGATTGAAAACTTCGTAGTCGTGGGGCCTGGACTGAAGAAAAATATACTTGCGTTCGCAAATATGCTGGGTAACAATGTCGCTTAAGTCATTAGCTAATCAATCCATATAAAGAATTATTTAGTTCGAGTTGGAGAATATCTCGCTCCCCTATACTTCTCAGTCTAACATTCATTAACTGTTCGACTAGCCGACCTAAAATTGTGCGACCAGCTGACCTATAATTGTGCGACTAGCTAACCTACAATTATGCAACTAGCTGTCATATAATTGTGCGACTTGCTGACCTATAATTGTGCGACTAGCTGACTTACAATTGTGGGACTAGCTGACCTATAATTGTGCGACTAGCTGGCATAATTGTGCGACTAGGCAACCTATAATTGAGCGACTAACTGACTATCTGACCTACAATTGTGCGACTAGCTGTCCTATAGTTGTGCGACTAGCTGACCCATAATTACGCGACCAGCTGACCCATAATTGTGCGACTAGTTGACCTACAACTGTGCGACTAGCTGACCTATAATTGTGCGACTAGCTGACCTGTAATTTTGCGACTAGCTGACCTACAATTGTGCGACTAGCTGGCATAATTGTGCGACTAGCTGACCTATAATTGTGCGACTAGCTGGCCTACAATTGTGCGACTTGCTGACCTACAATTGTGCGACTGGCTGGCATAATTGTGCGACTAGGCAACCTATAATTGAGCGACTAACTGACTAGCTGACCTACAATTGTGCGACTAGCTGTCCTATAGTTGTGCGACTAGCTGACCTGCACTTGTGCTTACCTATAATTGTGCGACTAGCTGACCGACCATTGTGCGACTAGCCGACCTATAAATGGGCGACTAGCTGAAATGCAATTGTGTGACTAGCTGGCCTATCTGTGATAGTAGCTGGTCTATAATAGTGTGTCCAGCTGGCCTATAACTGTGCGACTAGCTGGCCTATAACTGTGCGACTAGCTGGCCTATAAATGTGCGACTAGCTGGCCTATAACTGTGCGACTAGCTGGCCTATACCTGTGGGACTAGCTGGCCTATAACTGTGCGACTAGCTGACCTATAACTGTGCGACTAGCTGGCCTATAATTGTGCGACTAACTGACCTATGATTGTGCAACTAGCTGGCCCATACTTGTGCGACTGTCTCGCCTACAATTGTGCGACTGTCTCGCCTATAATTGTGCGATTAGCTGGCCTATATTTTAGCGACTAGCGGTCCTACAATGGTGCCACTAATACCTATGTTTATCTCGTTTACAACTGTCCAACCAGCCTCCCTTATCTCGCCGCTCTTCATTTGTCTCCAACCACCCATACTATATCTAGTTGGTCTACAATTTTCCATCGTTCGTCTGATATCCAGCTGGCCAACATTCGTCAAGTAAGCAATCCTACATCTAGACGGCATACATTTGTCCGACCATTCTTCCTACACATAGCTTCTCAACACGTGTGAAATGCGCATACAAATAGAAGAAAGAGTATATACAATAGTAATAACTGCACCTATAAGTCACCTTAAACACTTCATAATTAATATCAGTTATTTACAAATGTCAATGACATTACGATAAATAAGAACATACAATATATATATATACACATGCAAAGTATCAAAGAGTTCATTCTGATGATTATATGAATTCAAACCCGGTAAAAAAGTTCAGTTATAAATAATATTTTGTCGTCTCCCATTTGCATGTGAAATATTGATCACATTTTCGTGTGTGATACGCCAACAGTCTGCGCATTTTTTTTTATTGTTATTGTTTTTGTTTTCGTTTTCATGGAATAAAAAGCGCCAAAATTATACGACCAAATTAAAATTATACGGAACATAACATAATGGTTAAAATTATACGATTAATAAGCACTCCAATAAGAAATAGATTGCGGCCAAACAACCATTGCTTTTCAATAAGATAAAGGTAATCTAAATAGTAACTATTGTTACATGTATAAGCTTATTTGGTCTTCGCAATTTAAGACATCATTCTGTTAAACATTACTTCAGTACTACTAACAATAAATAATATTATGGATTAAATTAAATTTTCTTATTATTTTCAAAAATGAAGAATACAAATTTTGAATAATATTTAACAATGTACATGTTATCCACCGTATCCTACCAAATGCTGCATTATGTCATGTAAAAATATTCTCGTTATCAGCGTGTGTTCGCCCTTTTTGATGTATGTAATAACATATAACTGTAATAAATACATTGTATAATTATATCGCGTCCATGTGTTACATGACCATATTATATTGTTAATATTTATATGTGTGTTAAGACAATGTACAGTGCACACGTCTGAATAAATAGGGCAATGTATGTTCACAGTATTGTCATTAATCGCTTTATTCAGAGATCTCTTGTTGATAGATCTATGCTTCCTTCGATTTGAGCTTATGTAAGAATGTGCCAAGTTTTTTGCCTAAGGGCATTATACAAACGCATTTCCCATGAAAGGTCAATTTTATAGTAATTAGTATTATCTGAAACGTCCCTTAATATACGGTTGCGTAAAATATGTGTCAATTCAGCTGAATGGGTGATCGCGTAAGCATGTCACATGGCGACGCAAAATAATTGTGTGCTTTAAAGCTAATAAATGGTGGTTGTTGTTGTTTTTTAAAACAATCTAAAATAAACACATTAAAATACAATGTTTTGAAACAACATGGCTGTCATAGTACATCAACAAATATCGTTCAATTTCAATTTGCTGACTAGCGTTATTTAAGTAATTTGAATTTTGTCTCGCTCATTACAAACAAACGAACGAACGAACGTGTAAATGGCCTTTTTAAGTTAAATATTATAACATATACGTGAAATTTTCAGCAAGTTTTTATTGATTCAATATATTTCTGATATGTTTTAGTTTAAGCAATATTTCACCAGAATCTCGCAATATGTTGCTATATTTTAATCCCGACATAATTATGTTTAAAACACGACGATTTATTGACGATTTCTTGACCGAACTTGCTGTAAATACACGCAACAAATACCCTTAATCGGGTTAAAAGTTTTCGACAAGAGCGATAAATTCAATCTGAATAAAGTCTTTAGAGTATTATGAAGATGTTATAACGTGTATTGTCCAATTATTGGTGTGGATCAACACAATCCAACAACAATCTAGTGTTTGTCACGACAATTCAATTGTCAAAAAGCGCCCATGGCAACCTGTTACGACTCGGGGACCCCCTGTCTAGTATAAAGTCCGAGTTTTGAACCGTAGCAGACAGTAAAAGTTCGGGTTTGAACAGTCTTTGGAATTTGTGCGTTTGTTGGAGATTTCGTTAAGTTTCTACCATGGCTGACAGTGTTGATCTCGCCAACCGTGACCCCAACAACCTCAACGACCATATCAAGGTATGTACACCATAGTATTGAATGTTTAGTTTCTTTTTTAGTTGTTATTCCAATACATGTAATATGTTTAAACATTTAAAGCATTTAAAATTGGGTTGTTTTTAATGACGTTTACTAAAACATATTAGAAATAGTAGTAAAACACTGGAACATTTAAACAAAACTATCACTTACTGATCAAGTTTTCTGTGAGATGTTTATTTACTATGACAACTGTTTCTAATTGGATAATAATTTAGCTTGACATTAATATACAGCACCATAATATTGTTTCTATGGTAACGAAAAAAATGCCTTCCTATTGCACAATAAATGGTATGATACGATAGAAATGAGCAATACTAAGACATTGCATTAAGTAAAAAAAAACAATTAACATAATACACAGTAAGATATTTGCTAAAAACAAATTAGCAAAAAAAGTTAGAAAAAAATAAAACTCCAGGTGGCTATCGAACTCACGACTTCGAAGCCGTACGAAGAAATGACAGTAAACAGCACTTGAACAAACTGCGCTATTCTGCTTGATAAAAAACTATATGTAAATTATGGTTATACAAAATACTCACTATTCTGACATCAAAATGTAGACATGACAAGGACAAAACAATCACGACTCTTATTATACATTTATTTTTATCTCATAATGCATACACATTTTCCCCATTATATAGACCCTCTATTATCCGTTATTATATGCCAGTATTAATATCTTCATGTCAGGTTTAAAAAAAAAGAAAAAATTGCCCCCTTGATGCCCTTTTCGATGACATAGTCCCCTTAACTGTATAAATCTATACAGAACTGATATTTTAAAGATATAAGTTTTTGTAAATGACAAGACATTTAAATTTCAATGGAAATAACGAGTAATAAATTCAACATGCACACATATATCAGAGTTTTACGGTGATTTATTTCTACATCAGGTCAAGTTCGAGGATGTTCTTGCAGAACCGGAAGGAGCGCACTCCATCGACTGCGTCTGGAAGCTCGCGTACACGTGCTTCTCGTGCTGGCTTGGACTCTGTTACAAGCTCTCCACACTGTTCTGCGGCATCTGCATCGCCGCCGAATGGGGCTGCGAGTTCGCCGGAGTCGCCTTCGCCCATGTCTGGTTCATCACCCCGATGTTGAAGATGTGCGAGCTCAACTGCACAATGTGCACGAAGATCACCCGCACGTGCCTCTCGTGCTGCATCGAGCCGTGCTGTGAGGCTTGCGGAGCCGTGTTCCACAACTTCAAGAAATAAATCAGAATATTCAGTTGATAGTTTCCAAAATCGGACTCAGAAATATATATCAGCAATTAATTACCATATTGCATTTTTGGGGCATGTTTAATGTGGTTTTCGCGGACGAATTGATTTTGACAGAAGAATACTATGATTTCATTAGTGTATTATTTATTTAATTGTGCTAATGATTATATTGATTTATATCTGTGATAAATCTGGTGACATCATTGGATATATTAGCTGTTGTAATTTAAAAAATGATTAACTATTGTCTTGTTTTGTTTGAATAAAAAATATTCATTTAAAATGTTGCATTTCGTTGTTAGATGTTTTATATCCGAAAATAGTGTTTTTGAAATAATAAAACTGGCGCATTTATTTTGAACAAATTTTAACAGTAGTGTATTTACACACAAGTTCTCGCCACATCCACTAATAGATCCGTCATATTGGCATCTGTTATAAAGACGAACGAGTAAACACACGTTCTTATTTCCTCAAATCAACAGAAAGCTCGGTCGTATTAACCTGCCTGACACTGACCTTTATGCATGAATATATTTCACATCCGTTACGATGAACATATTAGTTACTGGAATCGTGTGTAACCGATGTAAGCGTAGTAGTTTCATATTTTATTAAAATGACACATAGTACATACAAACAATAATTGGTATTTCTAATCCTGATATTATTTATACTAACATGCATATTATTGTAAATAGTGTACTACCCAGCCATGCAAATCGCTTACGAGTCACTAAATAGACACGTTATTGTGTAATCATTCAGTCAAATCAAGTACAGGTAAAATAATAACAATAATAATACAAGTGACATTGTGGTAAATAAATCGCTTTGATAATTACATATATGAATAATTTCTATAAATAATAACACAAGTGAAATTGTGATATATAAATAAAACATGATAAGTACATGTTTAAACAATTAATGCATTTGTAATTACCAATGCGAGTAATATAATGCACATATTGATGTGTTGCTCAACGTGTATCCGACATACATAATGCTTCCGAGCGCTTCATATAACAATCTTGAATAAACGGTGCAGATTGATAAAGTCTTTTCTCAGTCAACTTACAGTTAGTCTCGCTATACGACATAGTCATTAAGTTTGGTATAATCTTTGAAACACAATTATAAAAAGATAATCATAAATAATAATAGCAAGAACATTCAAATAGAAAATGGTATTCTGTTTCAATCTGGTTGAGTTCCTTACAGAGCAAACAGTCTTTTATCGACTTTTAAATTTCTAAACCGCTCGCTTCAATCCATAGCGGCAAAGTTCCGGTTCTAATTTGAGCAAAGAAGGATCTCAAGTGTTTTGGTAATGGCATGGACACATAATTTTCACATCTAAATTCGTGCTTTATTTGTCGGTAGGTTCTGAGCTTGGGTTGAGACGCAAGGTCTTGTTGCCATTGTTCAACATACGCATTCGTGAATGCCTCTTTTGCCTGACACAAGACACTGTCTAATGAATAGTTCTCCATTTATTTTGACGTATACAATTCTAGTAGATTTAATTGTTCAAAAACATGTTTCATATCGGAGCACCATCCGTGACTGTGCGTGTAGTCCCACAAAAAAAATTAATATATATTCTTTGTTATTATTTCATCTGGCATTTTGACGAGGCTGTCCCATCAGCGGTGCATTTGCATGTGAGGTCGCGATGTGGGCGTTTGCCATCCAGTGTCGCCGATTATACCAACGTTCGAAGCACGTTTATGAACACCAAGAAATGAACGGATGGCTCTGTGTTGTTTCGTGTCACATTTGGAATATGTTTTATATCCCTAGACTTCAGAGCTATAGTCCATCATTGGGATAACACTGGTGTTATATAGTTTGGTGAAAACGTTGAATGTTAGTCCATTTATTGTCTTAGCATTGTTTAAAAGTCCACCAAGTGCACGACCAGCTAATTTCGCTAATGTTTTGGCTTTTTCCGTATAGTCGAGCGTGCTCATTAATATACAGCCTATACAAGTATTTGTAGCACCTTGTTACACTAATTGTAGCGTATTTCTTTGAAAATACAGTTACGACATCAAAAGTAGTTATGAAGTTGTGTAATATTTTTTTATAGAAACACCTCCGAATACCTTGAGCAAACGTTCACAGGTCAAGGTTATATTGAAAGAAGTCTTTAGTCCGATAATGCATTGAGCAAAAGCTCACAGGTTAATGTTTTGAAAGTAGTCGAATTCTTCCCAGAATGCCTTGAGCGAAAGTTCACAGGTCAATGTTATTTTAAAAGTAGTTTTAAATCCCAGAATGCATTAAGCGAAACTTCACAAGTCAATGTTATTTTGAAAGTAGTCCAATTCCCAGAATGCAATGAGCGAAAGTTAACAGGTCAATTTTATTTTCAAAGTAGTCGATTTCCCAGAATGCTTTGAGCGAAAGTTCACAGGTCAATGTTATTTATAAAGAAGTTGAATTCCCAGAATGCGTTATACATTTCCAGTTTATTTGATCGTAGGTAATGTTGTTTTGCCAATGTTAAACTCCTACCAAGTTATTATTAAGTTATAAAGGATTAATTTCCATTCGTCAATCTTCACACTCTCTTATGGAAGCTAGGTTGAGGTGTTAAAGGCATGTAACAGGCGGGGATACAGGGTTTTCAGTCAGAGAGGGCGGAATTCTGAATAAGAGGGGGCGGAAATATTAAGTTACTACCCACAAACTGTTGTTGTTCTCGTACATGCTAGGATACATATATTGAAACAATGCAATATCGTCAAAGTGGATCAATTTAACATAATGCCACGTACAGAACGGGTTTGATCACTGCAATAAATTGAGCGAAGTACACGACATAGGTAACGAAATGGAGCTGTTTTAGGTATTTTTAGGTTAAAAACCAAATAGAATATTGGACCATTTTAGAGGGGGCGTACGCTGCTTTCGCCCCCCTCTAAATCCGCCTATATGTAATACCCGTCTGCAAAGAATGGATGAAACGCTAAATTTAATTTTCATATAATTTATTTTTCTATCAACAAACAAATGTCCATTCGTTTTAAACGGACACAACGTTTATTTCATTTATAACAACAAGCTGTTTTGTTGTTGTTTTTTTTAACCATACACACATGTTTCTAAATCATAGTTATAGAACCATGAACATTAGCAATTTCATTCGTAGTCTTCATAAATATTGACTTGCTTTTTTATTAAATATTAACCACTGTACACATCCCACCTCTATATACCAACTATTTTCATTAGTCGCAGGATATCAAAAGTAAATAATATTCAGAAGCATCGTGGAAAAACCGGACTTAATGCATCTGATTAAAGTGTCGTCCCGGATTAGCATGTGCAGTCCGCACAGGCTAATCGAGGACGGCACTTTCCGCCTACAGTGGATTTATGTTTAGAAGAGACTTCCTTGAATCAGAAAATATCATAAAAGCGGAAAGTGTCGTCCTGGATTAGCCTGTGCGGACTGCGGACGACACTTTACGCACATGCATTAAGACCGGTTTTCCCACGACGCACCTCAGATCAACTTTGAGATTGAGGACGCACTTAAACATTGGACTTAGAATTATCTAAGCTTTGGAATCAGACCATGTTCTTTGACCAGGACCCGTATGCACAAAGCATCGAAAGAAAATCTTAACTTCGGGCATATTTAAGTGGTCTGTTTATATATAAGTGAAACATTGACATAACTTCTTTTTTGTGAAAAATCTATATGTTTTTAAATTGAAAAATGTTAAAATGGACAGCATGTGTTGCTTCTTTACCAGAATAAAAACTTAAAAGAAAATAAACTTTAAGTAAACCAGCCACAAACTTACGAAATTTTGCCATTTTAAGTATCTTATTTACGTTCTTACCGAGAACTAGGCGGATAAACCCCAGGCGTGTATACTGGGGGCTGACGCGTGTAAACTAAAAGTATTTCTCAGAATAAGCACGTGTATGTTCCTCAATGAAAGCGTGTTAACATTCCTTCAAGTTGACCATGTGTTGGGTACAATTTTATGTTTTTCTTGGACTTATATAATTGTCGTGGAGCTCAAATTACAATGACACGATGGTAAATGTTATTTTCTATAACATAAACGCCGACTGTTGTTA